>JAOBRC010408791.1:0-12326 GCA_027575255.1 Scolionema suvaense
TGCAGCGCTTGCAATGCAAAGTGCTTTTACAAGCAAAAGTGGCAAAAAGTGCATTTTTGATTTTTGCTGAAAAAAGCTTTTTGTCCCGAATATTTTGTCCAGGATTGTAGATCACGGTCTCTCTCACTTGATTGGCCAATTCACGTGCAAATCACAATCAAGTTCGCAAAGCTGGATGGTAGAGTCCAAATCAATGGATTTCACACTTATGTTTACCATGCAATGCAGATACGACGTAAAGGAAGCATACTATGCAGTCTGCGATCTCATGACTTTAAGCCTTTCTTTCTCAAAAAAATCAGGTACATAGATCTTGCTGCCCATACAAAATATTGATGTGAATGAGACTAGCGAAATTTTTACTAAGGATAAGGATTTTTTGGATTTTAGAGAATTTGCCATGTTTTCCGTAACTCTGCTGACAATGATTTGATCCAGTCAGCCCGTATCTTTGCACGAAAACTTCGTAGGAAAATTGCTTGCAGATTTTTAATTTTTCCCATTATAGCCATTACTTTCCTAATATAACTATCGATATTGTTACCACAGCGATGAGGTAGTAAAGAACAGTGCGATCATATTGCACCAGTCAGGCCTCAGGTATCATCTGAACCACGCATACTACGCATTACATTCGTCTTTGTAACTCGAAACCCTCACTTGCATCGGCTAGATTTTCTCTCAATTTTCCCTTTGTGTTTTCATAAAGCACGGAATATATAATGCTTAAAACTAAAATTCCGCAATTTAATACTTGAACGAATCTCTTAGCTACAGTTGCCAGAATTAACAACAAACATAGTTAAGTGTTTTTAGGTATAAAGACCTTTTACAGATACATAATTTATGTAACCCCTTTTAAGAGCAGCTCTGCAAGGTCCCAATTCAGGGCAGCATGCAAATCAGCACAGGACAGGGGAAGCATAAGCTACTTAGTAATTGAAAAAAATGTCTCATTTCAGTCGCTATATTTGTAGATATAAACTCAGACACAGTACATCAAAAGTTATAAGTTTGTATGGAAGGCTTGATTTGATGAAAATAAAATAAATGAAAGTCCAAAAACAAACATCTCTGCATCCAGAAATTCAAAATAGCCAGAGAATACACCAAGTTCTTAACGTTTCGAGGTTATTCCAACATTATGATCATATAAGAGTAATTGCTTATTCTTTTGTCCTCTGACCCCTATCATTACTGCTTCCCTTATTACTCTTATAGCCTCCTGTTCAATTCTGTGATCATTATACATTATTGCCTCCTTTTGTCATTACTGCTATTGATGGCTCATCATGAAGTGGTTGCTATATTTTTTTTTGGTTGAAGGAACAGCAGCACACTGTTTGTGATCATGAGGTTTGAGCATCATCGAAACGTTAAGAACTTGCTGTATGCTCCGGCTATTTACTATTTCTGGATGCAGAGATGTTTATTTTCGGACTTTCATTTATTTTATTTTTATTTGACTTGTCTGGAGGATCAGGATCTTGATTTGATGGTTGACCAAGTTGCAATGAACCCAGTGCATCATGAGCTGAGAAGTTATGTGCAAATTAGGCAGGTGATCACAGAATTCCTTGATTGCAGTAGGTTTGATTTTATAGCTGTTTCATACAACAATGGAGCTTATAATCATTGACTTACACAGTGGAGCCTCCAATTCAAAAACCTAAAAATTACGTCAAGGGAAGCGTGCATGTTACACTGTTTTCCTTTTATGAGAGGAATCGCATAACTGCCGTCATCTGGAAAAAAGATGTATGTGACAATTTTTCCGAAAAATGTTTTTTTCTGAGACACGGGTTAAATTAAGGGTGCTCTTTCCAATGGGGAAACCCACTTACTTCATCTCGAACTGGAAAGTACCTATCTTTAACATATAACAGGACTTAAGTGACGCTAGTTAAAGATATTCATCTTCAAAAAGACGGATGTTACAGGGTAAATTGTCAAAATGACGTATGTTTGGGTGCAGATCGTACGAATGGGTGCAGATCATATCATTATAAAATTTGCAAAAGACGTATGTGACATTCGCGCAATAGAAAAATGCTGGAAGACAGAAGGAAAACTTATTTTGGAACTGCTGTTTCTGATGACAAATAAATGGGGTGAAGAACTTAGTTATTAACAGAGCGTTCTAATAATACTAAAAACTACGTCTTAACTTCATTCAAATCGTCAAGTCGACAAAAAACGCGTCTTGTCAAATTCTGACGTTTTTTACTTTTTTGCTTTCTATGTATCTTGCGTCTTTTTTTCAGATGAGGGCAGATGAGAACACAGGCTTCAAATGTCCCCTCAAATTTGCCTTAAAACTACAATCAATTTGAAAGCAAACCTGGCTGAGATTGATCACAAAAATTAAGAACTACAATACTGATTTGTGTACTGAAAATGTGAAAAATTGCTAAGAAAGATGAACTTCAGCGCGAATTTACCAGTTCTTATAAAACAAAGGAAGAGTGCATCTCCCCAACATGTGCCTGTTATATGTATGATTTTAATACAGATTAGGTCGTAGCTGCGGACTGAATTTCACTTGCGTATCTACTGGAAAGCAGTTTAATATTATGGGCTTACAGGCATTTTTTTCGCTGTCTTTTTACGTATGATTTCAGCCAGTTTTGCTCCCCCATCGTCATGCGTATTGTGACGCAGTCCAGAAGTAAACAACAGCGGGAATCTCACTCGCTGACGATAGCTAAAGTTGGCCAGAACAAAGCAAAGGAGAGAACCGATGAGAGAAATTCTACGCCTGGCACGCTAAAGCTTCCCCTTGCTTGAATAGAAGAGAAGAAAATTGCACCAGCCAATACTGAAGCCATTGCGTCAGCCGTTTTAAGAACCAATAGCGAGCGAAAGATTCTGCTCATGCACAAGGACCAGCAATTCTTATTTAAACTTTAACTACTCCACTCAAGATCATTCCTCTAGGCATTCAAAAGAACTTAACTGAACTGCCACTTCACTTGAAAGAGGGGTTCTGGACGGACGTGGGTTATGGTTGCTGTGATAGATTGAACTGTGTCTCCCGAGACTGCAGGTTTGATACTGCGATTAATCCGACCTTCAGTTCAAAGATAAAGCGTCTACCGAAATACTTTGATTAAACGCCCCCGCTCTTTTAAAGGCCCCCTCGAATAAACGCCCCCCTTTTTCAGGAGATTTTTCAATAAACGCCCCGCTCTATTAAACGTCTCCCTCGAGTAGATTCCCACTCTAGAGGGGGCGTTTATTAGAGATACACGAACTAACACATGTAAAACTGGTACCACCGCTACATTATTACTCCATTGTGGGGCCTTTTTTCTTGTAAGTATATGGAAACATGAAAAAGATGATGTTTACAATGATATTTACATGTAATCTAGTGTATATTTCATTGATGTATAAAGTTTATATACGTAAGAAAAAAAGAAGAATTTCATAGAAATGTAATAGACGCCCCCTCTTTTAAACGTCCTCCTCGACTAGAAGCCTCCCTAAAAAGTCCAAAAATTTAGTAAACGCCCCAGGCGTTTAATCGAAGCATTACGGTACGCGGATTTAGTCTACAGCGAGCGTACATGCTGACGTAAGTTAATTATTCTGAATATTTTATGCTCCACAATTGCATATGGCGGTGCTGGAAATAGAAATGTTTTTACAGAGATACCGATCGAAGACGATGTTTGAGAAAACCATTAAGCGACCAGATAGGCTCCACTCGCATACTTTATGAAATTTTTATAACTCATACTAGTTGTTCTGGTTAAGGTTCCTTTAAAACGACAGTAGGAGAACGCCCTGGTTCAATAGCTCAAAATACCAGAGTGACAAGAAGAGAATTGGAAGCATAACTTCTATGCAGAGTTGAGAGGATTTTTTTCCAGTCTAGCTTTGTTCTCTACTACTCCTACCTCATAAAAGAAAAACATGTAACCAGGAGGAAGGAGGATGGACCAGTAGAAAACCTCAATTTCTCCAGCGCTTGCGCTTCGGCAAGTCACACGTGTGGGAAGGATGGAGTTCCAAAAACCAAATGATGTACTCCAAGAGCCTTATTTTCTGGGTTTGCCAGCATTATCGATTGGTGAAAGGTAGAGTCTTAGACAAGATAACAAGTACGACAGCCTTTGCAAGTGAGAAACCAACCAGTCAAGTTTTGAGAATGCTGTGCCCCTCTTAGGGTAGTTGCCTTAGATGCGACTCTGTCAATTTTTGTGCACGATAAGAGGTTACTCATTTTGGTTGCAGTTTGGAGAGGGTGCGTTGCATGCCCTTCTTAGAAAAGTACCTCGAACTCCAGCCCTTCTGGAGGAGAAATTTCAAAAATCTGCAAACTTGTATCCCTAATTTCGGCTTCCATATTCTTTGTCATCTTTGAAGAGGCAACTTAACCCTATCCCGGGCGGGGAGGGGGGCTTTTTTGCCCGCCGGGTCGAATATGGTAAAATAACATTTTTTCGGAAACATTTCTGATACCGAGCTTTAGTCTACCTTCATAGAACTTATCAATGCGTACTCTGACCAAATTTGACATATTTTGGGTCAACGGGTCACATGATTTGGGCCAATTTTCAAAAAAGGGTCGAAATTTCCCCGAAATTTAAAACTTGAAAAAATTCACTTTAAACTCATGGAATACACTTTTGATGCTTAAAATACAATGCGAAACGTCAAAACGAACCCAATAAAACAAATTTCAACGAATTTGACTAATTTTTTGGGTTTTTACGGGCATAAACGTGATTTTCGGGCAAAGTCGGGCAAAACATTGGCTATTTTACCCGTGCTAACATATGACGTCATATCTCAGGAATCCTTAGACCAGAAACAATTCTACCAACATTTTTGAGGTCTTTTAAGGTGAATGGAACTTCCTACCAAGTTTCACCGCCATAGCTACTCTAAAACGGAAGTTAGGACTGGCGGACAAAAAAGCCCCCCCCCCCGCCTTCCACTAATCCAAAAAAGCCCGCCTGGGATAGGGTTAAGTACTTTAGAAACTTTGGAGTTGATGAGTGGTTTCGTAAATATGCCGTAATCCGTTACTAATTCTCCCACGAAGAGACAATGCACACTTCCTTACACAATTAGAGGACAAGGCCACACACATCACAGATACCATTGGAACAATTCAATGCTAATTTGTGTTCCCATTTCTGAAACATTTAAAGCCTCTCTCGTTAGGTTGGGTTTCCACACTAAAGTAAGCTTGGCTTCAGACAATGCATGCCCTAGGTTCAGACAAATAATTTGTTCATTATTGAAGAATTAATGTCCCACATCAACGAGTTGTTGTAACACAGAACAGGCAATAATCGATACTTAACTTGTCCTACTCGATACTTGTCCTTGTCCTACCTTGTAGCTTTTTTTCCACATCACGGCCATATTGCTGAAGGAATGCTCTAACACATGGAGGCAGGAGTGCAAATAGGAGTAAGAGGTACGTATATCAACATTTTCCATTCGAAATACACGCATGTGTTATTTATTTTTCACTGCAACTTCAATGTTTCATGAAGTTTGCTTACAACTACTTCAAACAGTGTAAGTGAGACCGACGCTCGAATGTCAATACACCTTTCTCTGTTCTCCGCTTGGTACGCACGATGGCCATGATTTCAGAGGTCCGGACACTATCTTAAAATTTTTGGGAGGTAAACATCCATGCACAAACATATGCTATTTTGCCTCGAGCTGTCTGTACTTTGATATTTCGCTTTCTACTTGGGACTGACTATGGGTCGATAATTGCATTTTTTTATTCTGATAAGCTATGAAATTAGAGCTACGTTTAGCAGCTAGTCGGCAAGGTATTTCAAAATTGACTCCATAAAAGCCTGAATTTTGAAAACTTCACTGCTTCACATCTCGCAACCTACAACACCTACAACAATGCAAGTTATGTAGTCAAACTGAAATTGCCAGTTTCTATCAAGAGGGAACTTTTCGAGGCACACCTGAACACCAGGATTGAATCTTAGATTATCGTTCTTGTTACATCTATAGAATGCAATAAGTCAAAGTGTTTTAAAACAAAATTGGACAAAATATATTGATGCATCTGTCAAAATGCAGTCAGCTACACCAGAACCCCTCCCCCAAGGACGATCATGGATATGTAGCGATGGGCTGTGAAACACAATCCCAGGTACAAACCCAAGGAGTCTCTACATAAAATACATCATTGCTAAAGCGGGAAGGGGTTCAAATGAGAATTGGACGTACCAGCACGTAGGAGTCTCAAAGTTATTTACAAATCTTACATTCGTCCAGCGTTTGACGATGTTGATATTATTTTTCATTCTCCTAAAGGCAATTCTGTTCTTCAAATGTTAGAGCCATAACAATACAAGGCTGCTTTAGCTATTACTGGAACATGGCAAGTTACATTGATTATTAAAGTTTATGAAGAACTTGGCTGGGAAACACTTCATCAGCGTCGAACCTCAAGGAGACTTTTTCTGTTCTGGAGAATTATGCATGGTGATGCACCAGCTATATTATCTAAAGAAAATGCTGCCAGTACGGCTAGATAGTGGATATTCTTTGAGAAAAAAGAAACCTTTAGAGATAACAGTATGTAGAACAATGAAGTATGAATCTTCTTTGATCCCCTCTACAACTTTAGATTGGATAAGTCTAGAATCCTCTCTGAGAGATAGTGTTAGTTTAGACGGATTTAAGAAAACAATCTTACAAATTATCCTCCCCTCTTGTAGAAGTGTGTTCGATCGGTCTGATGTTCCTTAGTCAATTACGACTAGGCCTGAGTAAGCGATACGAATGACTCTAGTGCCAACAAGCAAATGATGGTGTTGAGAACACTATACACTTCCTAACAAAATGCAAAGAATTATCTCGCCAACGCACAGTTATGTTCAATGAAGTTTCAAATATTATTTCTACCTCGCTATATGATTACTCTGATAAAAAAGCCCGTGAAGTCCTATTGTATGGCTCTATAAATCTAAACACTGAATGCAGTACGATGATTCTTAGGGTACTATTGACTTTGTATTAGATTCCAGGAGGTTTAGAATTGCTACATTGTAATATCGGTATGAGTGTGTGCTTTGTTTCGTTTGTTTGTCTGTAGCACCTTGCATGAGGGTAGATGTTGTGAGAGTTACAGCGTGAACCATGTCCCAGATTGCCAGAATGCCATGAGTGATCATATATTATGTCCGAGATTGTGTTTGATGGTATTAAATATAGGCAAACTTAAGAAGGAAAGAAGGTCACTTGTACTTGAGATGCTTTAACTAAACTTGGCAGAAAGATCGAGCCATAAGTGCTGTTTGATTTGATAAATATTTTTAGTACATGCAGGCTATGCCTTTCTGACCACGCTCATACCGTTTAGATGTTGTATGTGATACACTTCATAGTCCACTAAAGATGTATATATGGATTTCCTGATAGTTTTTGTGATAGAATACTATCCTACTATCAAATGTTAGTGCGTATAGATTATTAAGGGCAAACAGCCAATTGTTTATAAAGTGTTGAAAGCAGCACCTAAGGAACATCGATTTTCCTACATATAGTGGAGGGAGACTGTCATCATCATACCGGTTACGTGGATGCAGCCTAAACAACAAGTAGAAAGCAAAGACATAGCTATCGCCTGAAGTAGATAAATATTATGATATGCAATGATGAATTTAGCAAGGACAAAAGATGAAAGCTAATTCAAACCAACATGCAGGTTAAATATTAGAGGAAGGGGGTGAGGACCATGAAGTTTTCTTATTGGACTTAGCAACATGAGAATGCTCGAAAGGCTGAAAATAAGTACGTTAACATAAGGACCAGCGCTTCAGAATATGACATCTTATTACTGAAGTAGAATATAAAAAATTTTGAAATGTGTCTGACTGTGCGATGAACGTCAACCGTTGATTTAAAGGAAAACTCCATCGAAAAATTATGTTGACTTTATCTGCTAGCTGTAAATGAGTATTCATCAATGAGGCCAATATTCTCATTAGTTTTTACTTCTACTTCGAAAACAATTGGTATAAAGTTTCTGATAGTTTATTCTCTTCTACTTCGCCAATTCAATGAATTCTGTAAACTAAAAGCGTATAATCACTAATTTCGAGCTCACTGCAGCAAGCGCGTCACATAAACAAAGACAATTGACGTACGTGCGGCAGCTACTGTTACAAACATTTGAATGATGGAGGGAAATTCAAATCACTCCTAGGCTGCAGCAGAGGTATTTCAGCTGTGTTAATTGTCAGGCTCTTTCTCATTGGCAGAGATTTAGTACGTTTACACGTTTTTCTTGCTTCACCATGTCGCGCAGCTAATTTTATATATCTTATTTGATTCAGCAGAGCAATCTCTACCAATGGTAGAGTTTTCCTTTAATAAGATTCACTTGTGTCAGTGTGCAATGATCGTCAACCGTTGGAAAATAGATAAAGTAAGATTTTTGTTTTTTTTCTCTGAATTTGAAACTGTGACCGCCCACTGCACACACACACATTCCGAAAGAATATTTCACACAAAATGACAGGCTTGGCACAGCACATACATGTAAGACAACACTTTATCTGGCAGCTTTGATGTTTACCTTAACCCTATTACTAAAGGGGTATTTGAGATTCCAGTACGACCGGGTGGGGGGGGGGCTAAATCACTTCCTCCTGAATTAAGAGCGACATTCGGTAGAGCCTAGATACTTGGTACAGTATTAGCCTATTATCCTAGAATTCAAAACCACCAGCGGAACTTTCCCGGCATGCACCAATTTTTGCTGACGCCATTACTTCCTGGTCCATGCAAAAAATTGCTAAATATGACAGATTTTCCACATTTTAAAAAATCTTCAGTACCACCCCGGTAGAAATAGGGTTAACAGCAATGTCTAGTTTATTGTCATAAGCGATGCACCAAATATTAACGTCAAATTCAGGTTCTCTGATGATAAACTTCTGCATGTGCAGGGAACTGCCTTGCTTGACTGTGCAGTCTAATGTACCTGAGATTTATATGCTGCAGACGCATAGGACCGTCACCACTTACACTTGGGGAACTTTGTGCATCATGCAGCCATGAATTTCATCAGGACAGTTTCTGTTGTGTGTACATTGCTGCTATATATATACACTTAATGACATTTTTTTGGTTACGAAGAGAGTATGTCTGACTTTGTTGTTTGGTTATGAAAATGTTTGCAATTAAACGCTATGTTGTAGTACATTTTCATGTTAGCACTGCCCTTAGCAATTTCTTTACATTATGTCCAATATTTAATGGCATAAACAGAATCTTGGACAAAGTATATAGGCACGTCTGTCAAAAATGCAGTCAGCTGCACAAGAACCCCTCCCCTAAGGACGATGATGGATATGTGGCGATGAGCTGTGAAAAACAATACCAAGTCCAAGTAGTCTATACATGAAATACATCATTATTAAAGGGGGGTGGGGGCGGGGTCCAAGATCGCCAAAATAGCATGGTTAGCCAAATATTATGCCCGAGATTGTAGGCCCACAGAACTGAGGCCAAAATCGAAGGTAAATTAATATACAAATTAGTCTAGTAATCTTTACGTGCTTCAAATGTGAAGCTGTAAGTAGATTGTCTTTGCATATGCACGCATTCTTTAAGAGCATGTATTGAAAGCATAAGAAACATCTCTAAAGTCATTCATCCCCTTGTCCTGCCTCTATTTTATTTATCTTCGTGATCCAATGCTGCTATCCTCCACCTTCATTGCTTTCAGGAACAGGAGGACAAAATGTGGTTGCAAGAATCCACTCTGTATCCCAGTAGAACAAGTGCTTCTTGAAAATTTACGCCAAAACGTTACGCATAACGTTTGGTTACGTACCTGTACTTCTGAAAAAGTTTTTAATTTGCTCTTATATTTCTGGTCAAGTGTATCAAACGCTCATACAGTGCTGGAAGCAAAAAATGTCAGAGTTTGGAAATTTGACATTCTGTGCTTTGGTAGTTTTTGCATAGATTAGGTTTTATACTAGCATAAATTACTTTATTTTTATCAATGATAACTGACAGTGTTTTCTTGGGACAAAGTCCAATATCTCACGATTCAGTGGAGAAATGTTTGCTTTTCACAAGATTTGCCATTCCAAGTTTAAAACCTTTCGTCAGTCTACTACATAATCCTAACCAGGGTACTAACACCCTCTCTCTGTACGCTGCTTACTCCTATCGTCAGCGCTGCTCTACTCATTCCAGGCTTGCTAGATCTTCACTTGAAATTTCTGCATCCAAATCTGGACCCGTCAAAGTGCTGTCAAAACCCCTGGTGAATTCTGATTGGCGTACACTACCACAATAACTCTCTCTAATCCAATCAGAGAATGACTTCACAGGAATCGTTCTATAATGTATGTGCGCATAATTGTGATTGCAATAAGAAGCAGTTTGACTGGTTGAAGTGGAAAACTTGCTGATTCGTTTTAACGCAAAATGTTCTAATACTTCAAGTTTTCCTGCGAGGATCGTTCAAGCGGCGTGTTGAACTAATGCGTGCTGAGCTAATGCGGAGCAGAGTGATAACCTCAGAACTTGGCTCCCAGTACAGACATCCAAATTTTGACGACATATTAGAAATAGATGGTCCTGAAGTCCTGCAACATTAGCTTTAGTAAATACCGTGCTGAATGCAACATTGTGTCAGGCACAACTGTCCTCTGATTCAGAACAGAATCATCTGAGTAAATTTCTTTTCTTTCAGCCACGTTTTTGACAGGCCGTATTGCAAGCCAAGTAGAGTTCATCCATCATCTACCGGCAGAATGAATGACTCCTATATCACATCGACTTTTCAGAGCTGGTTAGATGCAACCCGAGGGAAGAGAAGGGGAAGACCCCACAGAAATGGGCACAACTTCGCTCATCGAGGTATAGATCTTGCTTTCGGGATTGTGGTAATTGCTGCAAATCTAACTGAACTCATTTTGATCATTCGGCGACGCAAAAATATTTCGACCTATGAAATGTTGCTTTTCAGTTTGTCCTTAGCAGACCTGCTGTTTGGCCTATCAAGTGTTTTATTGTGTGCTGTAATTCTTGCCGATGCAGAAAGTGACACTATGGAAAAGATAAACTATTCAATATTTCTGTTCAGTGCTGTGGCTTCAATTCATCATATATTGATTATAAGTCTTGATAGATTGTGGGCCACGTGGCTTCCTTACAGGCGGAGGGCATTTGCAACAAAGAGTAAAAGTGCCGCAGTAATAATGGTTTTGTGGATCGTATCAGCGATGGCAGCTTCTCTTCCTTATATTGTGAAGCCCGATGAAGCATCAAAATACACGAGACTCCGCATACACAAAATCATTGCTGTGCAAATAATTAGTGCAGATAGCTTGCATCTGGTAATATACTCTGGCTTGATATATAAACTATACATCCTGAAAAATGCAAGCGTAACAGTATCACGAACACGAGGTAAGCGATTCAGAAAGTCAATAATGGTGTGCTCGGCAACAACTGCCATGTTTATTATCTTAACAGCACCAACAGTGCACTCAACCATAGATGATGGACAGCAAGTATTCATAAGTCACATGATGTTTCAGGCTAACTCATTTTTAAACTGTTTCGCATATTTCTTCTTCAACCGTTGCTGCAAAAGGCATGCTACTCGTACGGCTACTGTAGCACCAACAGTAATCAACATGGAATGTTTGGGAGAGGAATAAAATGGAGCAACTGTAACAAAGTTTACATCTGACTCAAAGATAGCATGTCAGTATGCATGATTTGCATTCTTCCAGCACTTCAGAAAAATCATTTATCACGAACATGCAACACATAATTCGTGTGTTGGTCATAATGACAGTGAAGCATATGCACAAAAGACGTTCCCTTGTGAAGATGGATGTATATATATCATGCATCAACCCTATTTAGGGTGGAAGGAGGTATACTTACCTCCCCCTCTGAAATTTTTCGATAACTTTTGAACGGCTGTACATATGCGTTTAACTCTTGTTAGCTTGTAATATTTATTTCACATGCACATTATGTCCAAATTTGAGTTGTTTAGATTTTAGATTAGTGGTTCAAAAGTTATGAAAATTTTCTCGGTGCAATCTTACACCATTGTACTTACCATAGGCATTTTGAGCAGGCTCGCACAACACGCTGATGGTAGGCCTCCTTCCTTGAAGCAAACTGAGCAAAGACAGTGAATCCATTAGATGTTTTGTGGAAATTTAAGTGCCTAAGGATTATCCATGCAAAATTTCATGTCATTTGGGCTTCCCGATCGGGAGATAGGTAGGGAAGGTAAAAATACCCCCCCCCCCTACCTAAATGGGGATTAGCCAGACACCCCCCCC
>JAOBRC010408902.1:0-12326 GCA_027575255.1 Scolionema suvaense
GGGGGGGGAGGGGGGGGGGGGGGGGGGGGGAGGGAGGAGGGGTCCAGACGTTCCCAAATTCTAAGCATTGGAAGTGAGCATGGTCATAAAACGTATCTCTTCGTATTCCGCCATCTTAATGTTAACGTTTCGACTAAAACTTACTAAACTAAGAAAATTAGGAAAAAAACAACAACGCTCGTCAAAACCAACAACAAAGACGCACTTATGTGCGCCAGACAAAAAAAGGCAAAAATCTTGCAAAATCTGGGAGGTCAATGTTTTTTTGAAAATATTGCCAAATTCCAAAATTCTGCATCATCTTATCCACATGCCTCTCATAGAGAAGCAGATCTCTACCTTTGGAGCCCTTCATAACCTCCATTTCAAGGAAAAACTACGGAACGGAGTCGTTTATTTACTTGGCAGAAGCAAAAACCGAACGGCGTTCTAAGTTGACTCAAGTTTATTCGAAATAGACACTACTTCCGGGTTAGGTAAGTGTCATAGTGAGCAACTGTCGTATACTTGTGTACGTGAGTGAGCAAATGACCGGTGGGCAATTGTCAGTGGGCGACAGTCCCAGTGAGCATCTGTCGGATACCGCTACGATATTACAGTAACTGCAGATAACAAATCATACTCTTTCTCCTTACTCCCTCCATACCCAGAAGTGGCCTCCTTCATTTTCAATATTTTCAGCAGCAGACCAATATCAGAGTGTAAAAGCAAAGCTTACAGACCACCTACAACCCTGGTCAAAATATTTTGGCACGCATGCGAATTTTTGCCATGTTCCGTACCGAGAGTACATAAAAATAGGTCGACAAGTACCGAGTCGCAAATCAGGGTGGGAGCTTGGGTTTTGTTTGAGAGACTTACTATTTCTGACTTTTGAAAAACCATGTTTTGGCATTTCTTGGGTATGTGCAGGGTTTGGTAGGGCTCGCTTTAGGGCGTGGCTCGGTTTTTTTTATTTTTTTCAGGTAATTGAGAGAACAAAGGGCGTGGAATTCGGTCTACTAGCGTAAATTGCTAAAAACTGCACTGAGACTGTAGACCGAGGTTGCTAAACACCTGCAAAAAAGTTCTTGAAGCGCTTGCAATTCAAAGTGCTTTTGCAGGCAAAAGTGGTAAAAAGTGAATTTTTGAATTTGGCTGAAAAGAGCCTTTTGTGCCAAATATGTTGTCCAGTATTGTAATTGTGGCTTGCAACATTCATTCCTGCACATTGCGTTTAAATATTAGCTTAATTCGATTCGAAGCTCGGAAGCCATGAAACGCTTTGGGAGTATTCTGGCGGAATTCCACTGCATTTGACACAGGCATGTTGATCTGTTTGAACTGCAGTTAAACCTCCTTCGTAATCAACCTGCGCCAAACTGGGAAAAAGCATTGAATCGAGAGGATTCTTTCTGAAACGTTCCCTTATCCAGAGGCTATATCTCTGCTTAATCATTGTCTATAAAATAGGGCAACGATCTGAAGTTGAATTCTGATTCAGAAGCAGTATCTCTGCTTTATCACTGTCCATACAGTAGAGCAATGATCTTAAGTTGAATACTTAACCAGAGGCTATGTAGCCTTCTCTCAAAACCCTTACGATTTAACTTATCGTGTAGGGTCATTACATCAGCAAGAAATTTGCTGTTCGTGGCGTTCGTGGAGTTCACTCTTGCGGCGCTGATGGGATATCGTAAAATCCTTCCATCAGGCGGCCTGGAAATTCGATAATCCAAGGTGCAAGCTATAGTATCGCGTAATGTTGTGTTCTGCGTGCTTGTAGAGTTGTGCAGTGTTTGTGTCTTTAATATATTTGTATGTATAATATTGCTTTTTGGTCTTCATTATTGTATCTTCTTCCTCTTTCATTGTTCGTTTTGTTGCTACTGCTCCTCTTTCTTGCTGATTTATTCTCTTTTTCTATCTTTTTTCTTTTTTCGTTACTTTTGACCTGTGTCTTGTTTCTTTTGGCTTGCACTTATTGCACTTTGTCTTCGTGCTTTGAAAATAAGGGCTTGTTCGATATAATTTACCGCATCTAACAGCCTTTATGAGTCTTAACTATTCATATCTTCTACCGCCAGCGAATTAGCATCACGCATGTTGCGTAACCTGGGACCAGATCCTCTTTCTTTGCACAAGGGGCTGCTCGCCTACTCCCTCTACACGGTTAAGAACGAGGAGCTCCAGTATAGAGGAATGGTAGGGTCTGGTCCCAGGTTAATGCTGTGCAGCACCTTGCAGGTGAATAAATGCTCTGTCGTATCTGCTTCTGTTTTACAAGATGTAAACAGAGTTTGTAAATTACTTGTGCTAAAATTTGCAGCAACTTCAGCAGCATGCAGTCTCATGTGCAGAACTCTGGATACATTGTGTGGACTCAGTTCACTTAAGTACTTTTTCGGGCCATAGGATTCTTTTCGAACGGTTCAAAGCTTAATCATCTTCTGTGCCTGGTTGATGGCTTCTAGCTCTTCTGCCTGACCTGTTCGTGCTTTCACTTCCCGTTTGCATGATGATTTCAGTGTACCTCTGCAGGGGTCTGCGGATATTCCAATATTGTCTTGAGATCCTATTTATCGAATGGAGCGGTGCCACGTTTCTTTTTTCGCTGTTTTGAGCTGTGCTATGAGTACTCATAGTGTCATCCCCCCTTTCTTAAAGGGGAGGGGCGATGACGGAAATTTTCCTGTATTAAGAGGGGGAATGGCAAAAAGGGGGGGATCCCATAAAAAGGGGGGGGATAGCCATTTTGCTGCTCTGCAATGAATAATGTATTATGCAATGTTACTTAAAACTCCACATGTTCTGTTCTGTTCTGATAGATGGCTTTTTTTGGTTGTTTCCGGACTTGAAAAAAAGATTAGTTAATTTTAGTCTAGATTTTCTTGTAATTCTGTTCTTCATTTTGTACTGATTAATCTGGGACAAATGACAGCCTTTGGAACCACTGTCTTTGCCACTGCCACGTAGAGTATACATACAGCATTTTTCATTGTTCTGTTCTCGTGAAATACTTGAAAAAGGGAGGGGGGATGGACATTTTTTAAAAAGAGGGGAGAATGTTGAAAAGGGGGTGGGGCGATGATCTCAAAAGGGCGGGGGAAATAGTGCCCCCTAGGACACTATGGTACTTAGGATGCCAATCTTTCAGTTTGAGATGTGAGTAAGTTATGGTACAGCATTGGTTTTTTTGCACGCTATCTGGCCGCATGCAATCCACAAACCTGTTTCATACAGAATTCCATGGTATGGAGTTGATCTCATGATACCTAGGAAGCGTCTCAACACCTGGCCCAAGATAGATTCCAATGTTGCCATTTGCTCTTTGCTAGGGGCCAGTCCATATGCTAGAGATGGCATTGCTATGATCTGCAGTATCTTGAGTCTCATTGCAACAGCGAGGTTCCCCCCTTATGTGTACACCCTAAGGAAATGATGGTTGTTGCTACCGCTGGTGCCTTGTCCTTAATGTGTTGAATGTGAGTGGTCGGTTTACCTGAATTGTCTAACCATCAATCTAGGTACCTATATTTTCTCAGTTTGTTGTATTTGACCATTTTTTAGGTTAGTGGTTATAGGTGGTGCATCTGTGTTTTTTCCTTTTACGATCATATAGGCTGTCTTGTCTGAGGCAGTATTTAAGTTAAATTTTTTATTTGCTCGAAGATGCTACAGTTATGAATTAAATTTTCGATAGTTTCTTTGCTCCCTGCTCCGCATCATCCACGCACACTAGGGCTTCTATACAGGGGCGGATCCAGGGAAAAATCTGACTGATGCAAGAAACGTTTTCTACCGGAGCTCTAACTACAGAAGATGGTCAGGCTTTAGAACTATTTTAGCATGAATTACATATTCCGATGCTTCTCTGAGTAATCTCCTTTAAAATGAAAAGTTAGACTCTCGCGTCGTTGCGTTAGAATTCTCTCTGGCAAATCTGCATTGCGTCCAAGCTCTGCGTCACTGAAAATGAGCGAAGTTGACAAATTTATAAATTTTTGTTCATCGCTCTCTAATGCGGGAGCAGGTGTTCAGAAGGCACATTGAAGCTATTTTTTGATATAATAGCCATCAGCGGCTAACTCTGCTTTCCCCCAAAGGCTACGTGAAGACTGTTGCAAGATTTACAAGACAAGACTCTTAGAGATTCACTTCAAAATCTCTGTGACTTTGAGAAATCTGAGTGATGCAATAGCACCAGTCGTGTCACTCTGGATGCGTCCCTGCTGCATGTATCTTAGATCCATAATGCGATATTGTTTGTTTTCCGATTGCATTTATCGTGGCTGCAGTTGCACTACATAGGTCTAACCCTGCTACTGTGCCTTGTCTTACTGTGTCTGTTAGGATAAGTTCTTCTGTGTCTCCTACTGGTGTTTCAATTACTGCCCTGGCCGCTTAATTCATCTATTGGAGCATGGTAGCATCAGCCGCCGCTGTTCCGGCTTTCCATAATTCCTTGATGCAATCTTGTAACCATTGGCGATCGAAGCAATTTTCCGCATCTGAGAAAAACAGGTATGTTGCCTTGCCTAGGTATGCATTTCTTTGAATCAAGGACATCATGGTAAATATATGGTCCTGTGGGCTCTGCTTTTGTCTCCTGCCACGATGGAATTTGGAGATGCCTGCTTCCATGTTCTTCCTGTAGCTCTCCTTGATGACTTTCTCATACACCTCACTTATATTATTGGTAGTAAAGATTCCCCTTTTATTTCTCATCAGCATTCTGCTTCCCTTCTTATGTAATGTTTTAATTCTCATATTTCCCGTTCCTTTGGAATTGACTTCTGATGTTGGATTTAATTGAAGAGAGTGACTAAGCTCCTTACCATCTCCTCTCCACCATGGATAATCAGTTCGTTGTTCCATCCATCCAGGTCTTTGGCTTTTCTCTTCCTAAGTTTCTTGATAACTCATGTTACGTCCTTTGCTGTGACCCTATGCTGTATTTGTGACTTTCCCATCGTTTGTATAGCAGACCTCATTTTTGTTAATGTGATATTCATGTATATGCACCCTTCAGTGGATGCTGCTTGTGGTGTGTGCAGCACATTTTCGAAATACTTACTGTACACATTTTGGATATTTTTCCTCTATGCGTTACCCTGTTTCATCACAAATTATTGATCGTTCCTGGGGTCGCTTTCCATCGACAGTTCTTCATTACTCCATTTGGTGTATACTAGTTGGATCGAGTTCCCCTGCAGGATGGTGCTAATTTGCAGTTTTTTGAGTTCTTCTTGAAAATTTTTGTATCCAGCATCAGTCATCATCGTGGGATGCCTTTGTGCTTCGCTTCTGATGGCTATTAACTATTCGGTTGACGAAGTGAAGGTCTTCTCGAATTGTAGATCCGTGCTCTGCTCATCGCTTCACTATCACTCAGTGCTAGGTTTTACTGAGCCCCTACTCGTCTTAACCTTAAGGGATTTCGCGCTTACCAGTTGCAGACGTCTGCAACCCTCCACAAAATATATTGATACATGGGCAAAATACGGCGTTTAACTGCTACCCACAAGTAAAAGACTAATGGTATTATCAAGCCTCCACGGCTTGCCTCTACGGCTTGCCTCCACGGGTTGACGACTCGGTTTGACGGATCGGACTTTTACGACTTTGAAGACGAGAAAGGGGAAATGGCCCCACTTTCGTGAACACGCCCACTTTTTCCCGATTTTGTCAATTATGCCTATTTAACAACCGTCTGACGTGGCTGATGAACACGTTTTGGCGCTGAGTCCGTGCTAGTTTGATCTTCTCTAGCTCATTATAGCCATGAAATCAGTACATTACGTCGATTTCATCAGTATTGCAGAATTATGATCAAAATCTGGATAACCATGGCCTAGAAAAAGGGCTGAAAAATGCATGAAGTCTTAAAATTTATGTGAAGGATTGTACATTTTTGCCACATAGGTGAGGTGTTCCTTCTTCATAAAGATGTAATCAATAGTTGATCTGCTGGTTCCTTGTGTTCTCCTCCATTTGCCTTTATATGTAGGCGTTGAGTTCACCCTATTGGGCTTTTTGATGTACGCTAGATGCATGGGGATGGGGTAAAAACTCTCCCCCCCCCCCACCCTAAAAAGCCAACGAATATAGCTACGGCACTGAAACTTTGCATGAACATAGCCACCAACGGCGTAGGTTCTAAAATCCATTCATTTGAACTGCTAGGTCAGCACAATTTTTGCTGACGTCAGCACTTTTCTGCAAAAATTGGCAAAAATCGCAAAAAATTTAGCCAATTTTCTCTCGGCGATAAAATCTGAACCACACAACGCCAGAAGTTGGTTAAGAATTGTTAGAAAGCGTAAGTATAGTACCTTTTAGAAAACAATGACTGGTAACTTCAGAGCATATGGTTTTTGTACAGCATGGCTACTTCTACAGGGCACTTTTTTCCCATTTTAACTCGTAATAGGGAAATATTGCAGGATTATGCCAATCGGCTCTAACAAATTTGTTCACAATGTGCGTTGATAAATTTGATTCAGTGAGCGTAAACGGCGCCTTTGGCCTGCCTCAATTTTTCGATATTTCAAAAAAACTTTTTTGGGGTAATTTTTACCCCCCCCCCATGCAAAATGGGGTTAACAACGTCAAGGGTATGTTGTTGTATCAACTGGATGAGTATTTTTCCACTTTTGTTTACATCATTAGAATTCCCTGGTATATGCGTTGCAATTTTGCAGTTGAAATCCCCGAGCAGTACTAGTTTTTCTCCATTCTGCTCCGCTTGCAATACTTCTTCCTCTATTTCTTTGTATGTTTTCTTCAACTGACATGTCTTTGTTTGACTCTCTTGGGGCATGTACACCACTCCTAATCTAATTGAAATGTGAGTGTTGTCTATTTTCATCCATATATTTTCGTAACTTGTTTCGTCCGCAGGCATGGTGACTACTATATTCCTCATGCTATTATGGTAAGCTATGAGGATTCATCCCCCTTCTCCATCTCTGTCTTGACGTTCAATGGTGTCCAGCGATTTACCAGAACACTAACTAAGCCTATTCTACACGCCTACCTGCTTCCGATTCGCTCCTCCTCTAATAAATCATGCAAACGCTTTAAATCACACAGCCTATGCACAATTAGTTAACAATAGAGCTTAGAAAACACGCTGGACAGCGAATCGGGTTCTAATGCAAAGGCCCTTACACGAAGCATGGAGTGAGGGTCTGGAACGAAGGCTAGAAGCCATATCTCTGCTTAATCATTGTCTGCATAGTAGAGTAACGATCTAATATTGAATACTTACCCCGAGACCATGTCTCCTCTTAATCATTGTCTATACAGTAAAAAGAAATTGAGAAGTAGCGGTACATATACATCCTCTTGAATTCGAGTTAGTCCTATCCCGCAATAACTTTAAACGTCTTCAAAGCTAAATTTGTCTCGCAGATTACTTATTCGATTCCTGACCAAAATCCCACACAGCATTAATGACAAAGCCGTGCGTGAGGAAAAGCAGAGTAAACTGATAGGTGCAGTGGACAGGAATTGAAAAGTGAAATAGTGTCATCATGACTTTTTATCTGCTTTGTAATAAATTTGTTACCTTTTCCTTTAGACTATGAAGACTCTTGTTTCAAGCTTAAATATAAAAGAAACTGCAAAAATTGGCAAACACAATACCTTTATCTTCAAAGGTTTGTAAGGACACCATTCCAGTGTAATCTATTCTGCATGGAAGTCGATGAGTGCGGAGAGTTTGACTTCAATACTGCTGATGGTCAATGCGGCCTTCTTCGGCCAGGATGCCAGTACAACGCAGATCCAGCTATGGATTCCTTCAAAACGTACGAGAAGATAAAGTGTGGTATGTACATAACTGAAGCTATTTCATGATCTAATAAATGCTGCAAGAATGTTGTTCTGCACCACACTCGCTTTTAGCATTGCTACTCTCTGATCTTCCATTTTCGCTCATGGTGTTACTGTGCCTTTTATTATACTTGGGATGTTTATTACCCTACGGAGAATGATGCAAAGTTATGGCTTTGGTTCTTATCACATCCTGTATGTGATTAATAATGTTATGTTATCTTTGTATGCTCAGCTCAACGACAAATGTGCTCGCCGTAGATTTCATTCCTTGTATGACGTATTTATTGCCTCGCCTGGCTAAAGGCAAGCATATAGGATATCCTGTGCGTATATATTTCAGTACTAACCGTGCTCTTTTGCTTTCTGGATCTGAAGTTTTTCGAATATCCGATCAAAATCCAGAAGGGGCATGGGTATTGAGATTTACATGATCAGATCTTAGAGAATTTCGAGCGAGATATTTGAAGCATGCCAAAACAGCTGAGCAGCTCAATTTTTATTTTTCTGCAGCTGAATTGATAAAGTAGCTTAGCAGCTGCTACAGAGCATCTTCTAAGTCTTTCAAGAGACCCACTAATCGTGTAGGCCATACTGCGTCCACACCAGAATTCCTTCCTAGCTTTTAGTTTTACCAAGGAACTTCAAGTTCCTTGGTTTTACTTTCTCCAAAGATATCAGTGTTCGAGTTGTTCACACGTTGTTCCTGTTTAGTACTTTGGTTTCGACGGAAACTTTCTAAATAAAATAGCACAATGCATGACAACTACATTACATAGTATCTACAATCGCGGCCAAAGCATATTGGCACAAAAATACTATACGCGGCACCCATGTGCTGTGAATGGTAAATCTGTTCTTTTACCCCTTGACTTTCATATGACCCTGTGGTCATTACTGTAGTTGCTGATCGAAGTGATTGAGCTATTGTGGGAAGTTAAGGTACTTCTATCTTCTTTGTTTCCCGTTTGCTGTATGTGCTGCAATGTTCGCTCCATTTTGTGGGTTAATTTGCCGCATTATATATTTGCCGTTCATGATAGCTTAGTGATTCGTAGCTACATGAATGATCATTGAAATGTATGCTGGTCAGGCTTCAAAATGTGATAGATAGAATAGGTATTGCAAGAAGCAAGCATTGCAATCTGACAACATTTGGGTGCTTACAAATACATATGATAGTGGTATGGCATGTACATCATGTTTTTAGTAAGCGGTGCATGATGTACAGTGTACGGTGTACTGGAACTTTTAATGGGTACACGGTTTACAAAAGTGCATTGGTTTTGACATGATTCATTCATGGCCAACTTTTATTCTTATTCTTGTTCGTTGATAGACGCTGCCGGGCTGTGCCAGAGGATCGAATGCTGTTTTTGACGCTAACGTGGTTTTAGGAGCAACGGTGTACGGCGTACCTGGTTTTTAAAACAGAATATTTATACAGGTGTTTACTAAGTAAAAGTCAAAATTTAGGTTGAACAACTTTTGCGTGCCCCAGTAGTGTCCATTGGACTATTCAAATAAGTACCTGCTTTCTCAATACCAGGTCTTGCTACTAGCAGGATGCAGCGGCCTTAGGAAAATGGTGTACCTGTTTTGATACGCAGTACACCGTACTCCGCTGTTGAACACCATCACTCCGCGTGTTGTAGCGAGAATAAGTAACATTTAGTGTTATACTTTGCTATGTGTATTCAACAACTGATATCTTCTCACCAATTGCACATCCATATAGTAGGATATCTCTTCACCACACTGGTAAACACAATCTCGGACAAAATATATTGGCCAAAATAGTGACAAAGTCATTTTCTGCTTTGGTTATGCAATCCCTCCCCACAAAACAATGTGAGTGGGAGGAATTCAGAGGAAATGCAAAGTTCATATCGAAATCAATAATGTTTACCATTTTTAACAGCATTGTTATAGGGAGGAAGGGTTGGCCAAATGTTTTGTCCGAGATTGTAGGCTTCATTCAGTACTCTTCTACTTCTCGATTATCGATTTCCTTTCAGATCATACAATCAAACCAATGGAGGTGGTCGAAGATGCACCATTTTATTATGCACTCCCAGATGGAAAAGATTTCTTTTTGGACATCCAGTTTATAACAAAATTCGAACAAGCATCTGTTTCGAAGTGCCATAGAGAATGCTTGAATATCGTTCCAAATTGCCGTTCGTTTATTGTTGCATATCCAACAAATGAGTGCTTTATTTATGCTATCAGCAGGGATGAAACCAACATAATGCACTGGAAATACAAGACAGGATTTATGTATTACCATCCTCATTCATGATGAACCGTTCTCAGGAATCCTGATCTTGTCATTTATTTCCAAGCAAAAGATCGTTGCGCAAAGTCTGGTTCCCGTTGCGGCGTAAGCCTTGGCTTGGCTTGGGCTTTTCATGTAGATAAGCCTTGCGACGCAGTGGAAACAGGATTTGTTAGCTACTTTTGATTGACAGCTAGCGGCGTAAGGCTTGTCGACCAGAATGAAAAATGTTTCATTTTTTAACGACCAGGCTTGTCGAGTTTGATTGTTTCCTTAAGTACTTTCGCATAATTAGCCCACTTAAACCACATATACTGCGTTGGAGTGAACTACACTTCGCACTTCGCACTAGCATTGCGTGTTATTGTGGAGCTTGTGTGTTATTGCACAGAGTTACATCGCTTCGTTCTTCTGAATAGAAATTAAATAATTTTGATACCTCTGTTATTTTGCTTACATTAGCAAATTTGTGTGATGACGTTATAATTTTTGCCAATTTGCAGTAAAAATGACAATGGTGAGTCATCAGAATAGCCTTTAGCCAATTTTTTAGCGTATTTGTGATCGTATCTAACAAATCTTAGAAAACTAGAAGACTAGAACTAAAATCAAAAACTAGAAAATATGTGTTGAGAAAGGTTCAAAATCTTAATTTTGGTCTAAAGGCCTTGTAACTTCCAAAAATCGGTCTATAACCTCGAAACCGTAGCTTTTTCATTAGATATTCGCAACCCACAAAACATTTTAGGAGACGATGCTGCATACAGCGCACCGAGTGGGGTTGATTAACACTTCGTGAAAGTCTTTCAAACCTATCTACACCGGCATTTTCATATCCTGTTTGCCCCTGTGGTAATATATGACCTCAACATTTCAACATTTCTGCATCAGATCAGGCTAGAATATTTCTTTATTAGCATGACTTACTGATTGCGTTCTATATAGAAAAAAATTATTGCAATCGGAGAAAATTTACAAGCAAATGCTACTGATCATGGTCACTCCTCATTTTAGCACAATTTGACTTATTAAAGTGATCCTCCGGCAAAAAATCCTGTTACGTTCATTTGCAAATTCTAAAAAAAATGGGCATGGAGACTTCTATTACGTTTTCCTGAAACAGCATGCGACGTGCACGAAGTTAATTTTACATACGATTTTCTGAGCAATTTACGACTGCAATTCAGCAATAGCGGACTAAATTACATGTACTAATTAACGCACTTATGTGAGTACAGAAGTAGACACACGTCATCGCTGTTGCAGGAGTCGAAGATTGTTTTTGCTCAACAAGCTGCAGTCATTCTTTGAAGTGTTCAAGAAGCTTTATAGTTTCAACACAAGAAATGCTATCTCTTATGTATTCAGTCAAACAGAAGCAACTGAACATGTAAAATTTCGTTATATATTCAGTCAAACAGAAACAACCGAACATGTAACGTTTGTTTCAAGCAACGCACCTGGTTCGATGATAATTCCCAGTGGGTGCCAATCAGGTGCAACTTTGTTGTTTTCAACAATACAATTTTTTTTTTGATGACTGCTCCGAACAATTGTCTGTTGTAAATTATGTAACTAGGGGAATCAATACGGAGATTCACGCGTACACACCTGACCTGGTCCAGTTAATGAGCAGGCTAGTTTACTTTTCGAGACTCCCTACAGCCTTTTTTCGGTAAGAAAGCTCGAAACTCTCAATTACGAAATTGCAAAACAGCAGGAATCCCAGAATTGAGAAATGAAAATGAATGAAGCGATTTTTTACTGGCGCAGAGCTTGGAAGTGAAGATGAAGAGTGGAAGTGAAGCATTGGCAAAGCAAATCGAGAGATACGACAACAATGCAAATTGAGAGATCTGTGAAACAATACAGGAAGTTACTTACTGCAATACCACTTGGGCGATAGTCTGCCAGCAGAAGTCAAACCAGAAGTCCACGCTTGGCAGCTTCCAGACTTATTTTATACGGTTTTCAGCTGACACGGCGTTCCGAGTTGGATGGTTCCAAGTGCTCATACGTCTTTCCTGGTCACATCGCAGGGGCGGATACAGACCGTGTCAAGTGTGTCATCTGAAATGGTTTTTATGCTCTACACATACTAGCGCAATAGGATAGCTTCCAAGCCCTATGGTTATCGATGTATAGCCAAATTAAAAACAAAGTCAACCGCCAGCAACCGTGTAAACATTTCTATCTCGCTACATTCCCGTTTCCCCTTTTTTACCCGATC
>JAOBRC010409013.1:0-12324 GCA_027575255.1 Scolionema suvaense
ACATGGCTTTCTCGGACACGGTTTTGCCTGGAAGACTGTGAGCGGAATGTGACTGCATTATTTACTTCTTCAGACAGAAAATAAAACATCTTTCCTTCAGAAAATCTTTATGTAAAGCTCATGGACAATACCACAGGCGTGCGCTAGTTGCGACAACCTACTCCGTTGGGGGTGCGATCTACGCACGCCAAGGCAAAATTCAAGCGTGCTTAACATCGCACGCCTGACAGAGAGAAGGTGTGTGTGGGCGCATGCGAGTGCGATCGCACGCCTTTCCCGTCGAGGCCTGCTGTGGGGCTGGAAAAACATAACATAAGTGACAAATGAACATGTTATGAAAAGAACAGAAAGCTTTGTCTTATTGAAAAGAAGGGTACTATTTTCCCGAGAATTTGAAAAGGGCAGTGTCTCCTATTCGGAAGATTGGGCCTGACATCACTCCGATGTGATCCCTCACTTAAACACCTGGAGAAGAGCAGCCTACATGCCATTTCTAAGCCAGAGACATGCAATTCCAATTTTAAGATTGATTTAGAACATAACTTGTCCAACAGTGTGACTCACTTCTAACTGGAAGAGGCTTCAGGGCAAAAGAAAGTGAAGGGAGGAAATTTCAAAGTTGCCAACAAAAGAAACATCTAATTAAAGCCTAGTATAATACATGGTCCAGATTACGAATCCCAAGTCCCAGTTTTCATATAAGTGCTCTGCTACAATGATGTTTTGAATAAGGCGATTTCAAATAAGAAAAGACACTTTCAAGCAACAAGATAATACTACTTTCAAATTCGATTTCAAGCCAAGCTCATCACTAAGGTGAAGTTAGACGCCTCCCTCTAATGAACATCCCCCAAAACAAAAATTATCCAAAAACGCCCACCCTCCAACTATTAAATGCCCCTCCCTAGAGGGTTGCGTTTATTGGAATCCATCTCAGTGAAAGCAACATACAAGCAACAGACCCCGAGTTTAAATCAGGAAGACCTTTAGGGATTTGCGTCGAGATAATATTCAGGTTAGTTAAAATAAAAGTTTATTAAGTTTGCATAATGGATGCCTTGTAATAATCACAACAGTTGTTTGAAAAATTTATAGGATGTCATTAAAAAATATGTTTAGGTTAACCACCCCCCACCCCCCACCCTAATTAATGTCCCTCCAAAAACTGGAAAAATTATATATTACTCCTGATAACATACGCAGAAAATGTAAGAACTGCTTTGCAATGTACACAAAATAAAAATAAATGAGCAAAATCAAAAAACAAATCTAGAAATGAACCAGAAAATTACGACTTTGAAGATATTGAATAGCTTCTAAATGCATTGAACATATAAGTGGCAGGCCTGTCCTTTCCACTTATATGTTCGCACCACGAAATTCAAGAATTATTAACTAGAACAATGGCTTTTTCAAATTGATAATACCAACTGGTGCAGTAATCAAAGATGGACATGGTCATTGATCCGTGATCCGGAAGTCTACAGCAAGTATAGGAATGTCCAGTCGAAATGGCATATATACATAGCGTAAGCTGTCCCTGCTCAAAGTTCTGAGTAACATAAAATGTACCAAGTTGTGGGTTTGTATATCGTGTAAACAATGTCAGCTAAAAGTTTAACTTTGAACTGTACAGACTACCCAAGCTACACCCGCGTGTCAAAAAAGTAGCCGCATTGGGCTATTTTTTTACAACATTTCCGCACGAAATCATATTTGTTGACCACTGCTTGCTGTTCCGTGTACCGCTGGTTCATGTAGTTTGCCTTATATATTGCCATTTAGACGACTGCCAATGGTCCCGCACAGCTGATTTGCGGCAGATGTGGCTTATTCTTTCAGCTGCACCATCTAATCGATTTCGCAATCAAATCAATTTTCCAAAACAGTTAGCTGATTGATAGATTGCAAGATCACTTGCTTCTTTTTTTGTTGACAAGACTGTTGATTGTTGACCGTCAATTGTTCCGACGATCATTCTTGTCTGACGTCATGCACGTTTGGTGTCGCGTTGTAAACAAGTACGAAGATTCTCTGGTCGAGTATGAATGAGAAGAAGTGCCTCGGGACATTGAAACTGAGAATCATGATTGTCTGAGTTCGTCTGGCGTCCCCAACCCTCTATCTAGTGAATCGCTGTCCCGCCACAATCTCAATAAAAGAATGTCACATCCACTACTGAAAATTTACAGGAAAAAATGCAGCACGCATGCCCATTTTCAGTGGTAGAAAAATGTCTTCCGCGTCACTTATATGCCCGTTTACGCAAAACATAAAAACACTTTTACATGGCCCAAGAACAAAACTATAACCTCATCTTATAACACCTTCCGGAAATACTCACAGTTAATTTTCTCATCTTTGTATTCACGGTCCTCGATAGCACAAATATACAAAGAAGCTTTATCTGGAAACAGAAGGCCACCTTCAGCCTAGAATTGAAATAGATGATTTTCATAAAGAGCAATCGCAACGAAGACGTATAAGGGAGTAGGCTGAAGACAAGCATGCAATTGCTAAATTTAACAAGTCACAGAATCAATGGACTGGACAGAATCAATGTTTTACATCAAAGAAATAATAAAAGATATAAGCTGATGACGCGCTCCTGAAATATTTCGAAAAGCTCTAGAAATATAGTGGTTATTGAAGTAACCTACCACAGCACCCTGAGCAACATAGCATTTTATGTTGCCCATGATCAAAGCCAAAAATGACTCAAAACGGATGAACTGTTTGACCTATTTGGAAAAAAACCCTGGAAATAGTCATTTTCCGGCATAAATTACCAGCCATAAGCCGAACACGATTTTCTGGAGACATCGCATGGCTCATAACATACGCAGAGTTACTTAAGGAATCACATCAAAAATTATAAAAAAACGATGATCTGTTTGACATTAACCCTAACAATAGACAATTTTGGACGTAAATTGCCACCCAAAAGGCGAACGAGAGTTTTCTCAGATATGACACATATTCAATAACAAAACTTCTATTGTCCCGCAGCTTCCTACCAAAAATTAAAAAAAGTAATGAATAAATCTTCAAATATTTCGAAAGAAACCTGAAAATGGCCATTTTGAGGCATATATTGCAACCTGCAAGCTAAGTAAACATTTTGCAAAATTCCAGCTTCATCAGGTCACTTTTTCTTAATTACTGATTGTCACCTTCATGCCAAATTTCAGAAAACTTCATTGAGCAGTTATCCAGGAAAATGGATAGGTTACGAGCAGGCTTCATTTCACAGGACTCTTCCCCTTAAGCGGGAGTCCAAAAATCGTGAGTAGTTCTCAGCCTTTTCGCCTGCTGAATGCTAAAAGAGCTGATCACATGAACCACGTTTCGCAAGAAGTGTGAAAACCCTAAAAACATTGAAAACAAAGCATGGGGTAACTGAACTGCCATAATGAATGAATAGCTTCACATTTTCACATTCTTTAATAATAACCAGTCCACCATCCAGTCATTAAACTTCGCAATCTTTGACTTTCACACAAGTAACAGAACTAGGTATAGCTCACACTATGTGCCTCCTTGCTGCATGAATTACTGTATTGCCACTTTGCCAGCAGTCAAGTACATCCGATTTTCCAGAGCGCAGAATGTTGGCACTGTAAAGACGCCTTTTCTTCATTTTGCACTGTGTCCATTGCAAATATTAGCCACTTCACTGAGAGTGGATCAATAAAATCTAATCTTTGCATGCAAACGCATCACTTGAAAGCTACAAATTATACTGCCATGACATTGTTTCCAAATAATGAGTGGCACGTGCTCTCCTGATTAACAGATTTAGCAGATTTTGCAGCACTACTCTTTATAGGAGGTTACACGAATTATATCTGGAAAATATTCTTATACCGAAAATGCTTAAAGTATGTTCTAATTCTGGTTCACATTTACCACTACTTATTTGAGAAACATTTGTGAGTTGGAGTGTGGTTCTGCTCCAGGAACGGTACTTTACGTTTGCTCAGTTTTAGTTTCGATGTCTGTTTCATGAAGCCCTTGTGACTCAGGCTGATGCATAAGCAAACACGTGGGCCGACTTGATTGAGTAAATTCTCCTTCACTGCAACGTTGATTGGATACACCCACAAACTCGAAGTCCAGTATTCCAACAAATGTAGCTCATATTGAGCATTTATACGTTCCCACGATAGACCATATGCCTCACTTACACTCGGCAACAATCTAAAATCACACTGACAACAAAAAACCCAACCACAACAGGGTTTCCCGTAGACCGTCAACTTATGGGGAGGGCATCATGGGGCGTGCCCCCTATGTTCCCCCCTCGACACTTTAGGAAACCCTGCACAATGGTTCGCGGAGAATAACGTTTTCAACTCTACATACTGAAATAATTTCCTTACCAGCCACTTGTCACGAGCATAGATCACTGTATCCAACATGGATTCATAGAGCAGGCAATATCCCATCCACTCAGAAATAATGATATCAACTTTTTCCACAGGCAATGTAACTTCTTCTACCTTCCCTTTGATTAGAGTGATATCTAACAAGCAAAAAACAACGAAAACAGTTTATGATCAATACGAGCAGCAGTTCAATACCTCTAAAAGTCAAATATTGCCACAACTGCTGTTCACTAGAGGAAACATATTCCAATTTCTTTATCTAGACAATGTTTTTCCAAACATCTTGAACATATTTTTTTAATAGAAACGCAAAAAATCAGTTAGGATAAATGTTTCTTAATTTTTCACCAATCTGCGCCTAAAATGTTTCTTACATGTTTCTTAATTACCCAGCTGTCTGTAAAACCTTCCTTCCCCTAATTTTATGATTCTCGATAACAAAACATATATGATCCACTGAAGATCAGCAACACAGCACTCATTCTGTGTTCACTTATGCCAAAGCTGGTTTATCAATGGTCTTACTTATGACAAGGAAATGACCTTTATTGAAGGTATGTGAATGCTTCACCAGCTGCTCCTACAAGAAACTTGTGACTGTAATTTTTAAGCCTGAGCATGTTTCTTAATTTTCAGGGTGCTTGAGCGTCTTATTTCTTATAAATGTGTTTCTTATAGAAAAAAACATGTAGTGCACATTTGCGCCATCTGACGTCAGGCAGAGTACAATTCATAGTCAACCTTAAATATTGGCAAATATGATCAACAATCTAGCATTTAAGGGTCTGCAATTCATAATTGACTGTATGTGCATGTAGTTACAAAATGAACTTGCAGCGCTTACTCAAAGGCATCACTGCTTGAAACTTCTTGTCTTAACACTGTTTCATGCAATGATTACTGCAATTAATTTTGGTGTTTGTTATTGTTCAGATTTTCTGGTCAGGAAAAGGTAATATCAGCAGTGCTTTCCCTGCTCCAACAACCAAGCACACCGCACTTCACTTGTTTACCTGCTGTTACCTTCCATAATATTCTGTATTTCGTAATTACCATCCGGAGCTAACTATCCACATTATGGCCAACAGTGACATCAAATAATATTTCATAAATAGTGGTATCAGTTTTTGTCCGTGAACGGTTTGCGATAAAAAATGCAATATATGCTTGCTTACCAGCTCATGCACCTCTCCATGAAACAATCATTGAAATGGCTGAACAGGAGACATGGACGCGTTTCACACTGATTAGGCCTCATCAGCATGTCACACCTGCCTGCTGAATGCCTAGATGGAACAGTACTCAGTCAGCTCGTCCATCGCTTGTGGCAACAGATAATGCAAGAACTGGAGTAAGCAAGACATGTGAATCAACCATGGAAGCTGAACAGTGCTACAGCCTCAGGCCGTTCTTAAAAAATTCTTCGTTTCCGGCTACCCGACCAGTCCTATTTTCTGAGAGAGAAAAAAGCTGTCCAACCAGCGGAAGCTCCTTTTTTAAAATTATTCTTCTGCCCCACACTGTATTTTCACATAGAGTTGTCCCACACGAAGTGCCGACATATAACATGCTTCACGCAAGTAATAAGTCTGATTTGTCCCGTTCGGTGTTTTACACCTCCTTCCATGAATGGCACCCATGCTCGCATGTCCTACAATGCATTGATCTTCAGCAAGCTATAAAGTTTCTGCTTGTAAGTTCATCCACGGCGATTTAGCAAAGGCAAGAAAAAATGTGCAAGAAGTGGATGAGAAAACTGTTTGCATCCAGCAGGACAGAAGGAAGACGTACTAGCTACCTAAGCCCTAAGCCAGAATATATATTAGAGAAGTAGATGAAGTGCACTTGATTCTGAAAAAGTTTGTATTCAGGAGGAACATCTTACTAGCAGCAGCAAAACGTCGTGTTTGGCAGTAGCTACATGCCTTAGGTAGAGCCAAGTGGCAAAAAAATGTATGTTGTATTCCAGTGAGAATATTTCACCAAAAAAAAATTTTCCGGCCGACTGGTCCTCTTGAAAATCTGTCGACCGGGTAGCCGCAAACAGACATTTTTTAAGGATAGCCTCATTCAATTTATGCTGCATGCCTACAATTTGGCTGAAGGAGAAGACTGTGATATAAACTGATTCAAGCCAAACCGAAGCAAATCATAAGGTTCCTACAGGAACATCTGACACAAACTGCAAAGAATTAACCAATTTTTTTGATCTCGAAAACGGAGATTTACTGGTTAAATGAGCCTCACTCTGCAACAACTTGATTCCAGCAGACTGCGAGTAGGTGTCGCATCTTCGCGTACAAACAAGCCCGAAGAGCCACCCTGCACCTTCTGGAATCACGTGTAAGCATAATATAGCATCACTAATATTAATCCATGGCAAACTGTATTAAAACACTTTTGCTACCCCTAGAAAAGCTGACCTTTTAACCTCAAAATACCACATCTCAGCAATTAATAAAGTAAATAAGCTGAAATTCCACCCTTTTCTTGTGATGTATTGCCATTTAAGGTGGTACAGCAGGAAAAATCAATTTTTAGTTTATGAGTGAATCAAAAAGCTCTGAAGACCTTATTAACAAAACTGGCCTTTACAGAATTCCAATATCTGCTCTAGATCCAGAGAGCCTTTCGATACCTTATTACGTCAAATTAAGCCGCGTAGGTAATTCCGCCGCATTAAATTAAGCACTTTGGCAAAATTAGAGGTTTGTGTAGACTAGAACGTCTGTTCTTTTGAAGTCTCGCAGGCAGGTTGTACCGTACAATGCGGAAAGTGATGTTATGTAATGCAGTTTGAAGAACAGACTAGGACCTTTTGGCAAGCAGGTACTTTTGATGCGCTTATAATCTCTCGTACTCAAAATTTTGACGTGCAGATGGGAAGAGCAAGCTGCGGGCGGTGCCAAAAAGTCCTAGTCGTCCCTTCGGCGTTTTGAGTTGATGTGTATTAACTTCACCATTCCTTTACTCTAGCGACGACTTTTCTAGTCTAGGGTTTGTGAGGCTTTTATTAAGCCGCAGTAGTCATTTAATACTGAAGAAAAAGTTAGAACAGACTGACTATTACAACTATCGTGATGAATGCAAGGATATTTTAGAGGATCTTAATGCACCAAGGAAGAAAGAAGTGATGATGAAAGTGAACAGTGATAAAGCGTATAGAATAAAGTCATCCAGCAGCAATTGAGTTTGCCTGGTCTTTAAATAAGCCGCGTTCTATTAAGCCGCATCATAAATTCAGCCGCGTTTTTATTAAGCCGCATTTTTGAAGGTGCAGCATATTTAAGTACGTGGCTTAATTTGACGTAATAAGGTATTTGAAAAAATAACAATGGGAAGACAATGAGAACAATGGCTGGAACAAAGGAAAAAATGTTGAAATACAGAGTTGTACAAAAGTAAAACTTTTGGCCCATTAGTAATACACAAGGCAAATTTGACCTTATAGGTTAGTTCACCATATTGTTCCGCAAAAAATTGCGGGTGCAGGGCATATTCTAGAAGGGCAGGGCATGCGTTCGATTTCCAGAAAAAGGGCAGCTTTTTTCATGTTTTTCTAAGGATCTTATTGTTTCGAATCTTGAGAGGCAGCATGTTGTGTTGGATAGTCGATAGCAACATGGGGCTAAAATCAGCCCTGGGGTGATTTTAGTTTTATCTGTTTTGGTTCCTGAGATATAGTGTATCAAAATCTTTGTTTCTTTTTGTCCAAGATTTAAATTTCAAAAGGCCATTGCATGGAGACAGAGATATGTAAAGCGCCATTGCATGGAGACAGAGATATGTAAAGCTAAAAGCTCCCATAAATATTTACCTTAACATTCTCTGGCTATTCTGCCACACTTACATTTGCCATGAATTCAGCCAACAAGCCAAAAGTTTTGGTTTTCAAAAGTACACTTTTTCCTTCATTCTTTGGTTTGTTCCTTTGCATTGTTCCCATTGTATTTGCACTGTTCTTTTCTGGAAACTTCGAACTGAAATATCTTCGCAACAGCTGAAGCTTTTTCAATTCTGTAAGAAGCCATTTTTCTCATCTTCTTTAGCTCTTTTTATTGAGCAAAGGTACCAAAACATGATTTTTCATACTGTACCACCTTAATTAGAATTTAAATATTTAATTATTTTTTGTCACAATTTTTTTGCAAAACATAAAAAAATTCAGAAATTTCTACAAGAAAATCCATCCTAAAAGCAACGCATCTTCCAGAACTTGAATGCGGAACATAAATCAACAAGCGGTCTACATTCATAGCCTTGGGGCCAATAAAGCCTCAAAATCTCGACATAAACACTTACTCAATAAAAATCATAACAAACAAAGTGTCGTACCAATGTTGACAGTAGATTGAAAACTGAACCAGCCAAACTGCTATTATCAACTCGATATCAAACTATTCTATTCATAAAAAAGACACTGAACACGGTTTCATTCATTTCCCCAGGAACTTAAGTCATTCATGAAACCAAATTCTGGTATCAAAGACCAACAACATTAGGTGGCACACATGACACGATAAGGGAGGAAAACCTTCTGTCACCAGAATGGTTACACTAGTCAACTTCTTATAATCCAGAGGCTGAAATTTTGTATTTAACTCTCTCGGCTCAACACCAAGCATAAAGCTGAAGAGGCAGTGATCTTAGTTGATACATGATCATTGATCTTACAATCCTCCATCCCCCGATCAATTTAACTTTGCTTGATGAAATTATCCCACAAAACAGAGTGGTATAGGTTCTCAACTACTCCTACAAGTACTTGAACATTGCCAGGTGTGCACTAACTGTCCTTGGTAAATCACTCTTCCCTCAATTTGGTTTTTGTCTTCTTACAGGGTATGTTGCAAAATTTTATTTTGATTTTTAGGGTTTTAGGGTTGATTTCGGTAATGTCACTTGACATACTGTATTTTCAGAATATTTTCAGAGCAAATTGCGTTTTTTCAGGACCATCCTTTTTAACAACTATGTGCAATGCACTAACCTTGATTTTTAACATGCAATTTATGCTCCATCGGTTATTGAGAGAAGACAATTCACAGCAAGAATTCATTTGATCTCATGTGGAACTGAAGTGAATTCTAAACAGTAAAATTTCGCATCACCGTGCTACTTTCATACAGGCACACCCAAACCCATATCATTCACACAGAGAATCATTGTATGAAAAGAACCTAAAAGATCTGCAACTAAACTAGCGACACTTTCGACTCAACTGCAGGTACAGGCAGTGTCTTCAGTATCAAACCATGCTTGTCAGAAGGTGATCAAAACAGTGTTTCCCTCACCCTTTTCAAATCCATTGGCTTTGATGATTTCTTGGGCATGGTCGATAATTGATGACATATCAATCTGGCAGAGTAATACAAGGACACAAATGCAAAAAAGTATCAAAGCAAAAATTAACCACATTGGGTTTTATCACAATGCTTCAGTATACTTGCTTCACCATGAAGAAACTAGTTCAATCCACTGAGTCTTTTGAAAGTGTTGACTGGGTGATGGAAGCTTACTTTACGAGAAAACACCGTTGCCATTAGCAGTATCCTACCAAAATATTCTAAAACAAGGCTTTTGAAATACTGAAATGTCTTTTCTTAGGTCAAACTCAATGAAATCGTGAAGCAGCCATCCAGGAGTCTTTTTCTGATCCTGATATGTTTTCCAACAAAATTTGAAAATGAGGATCAGATAAAAAAGCAAGAAGTGTTGTATCGAATGGAATTCATTCAAAAAAGTTTAGTATAATGCTGGGAAGTCATCGCACGCCTGCCATTAATCCGAACCCAAACATGGAATACTTCAGCTCTATATGTTAGAAGCTTTTGAATTTATTCCTCTGCTATACATTTGAGTGCTGGTCTAACTCTTGAGAGAATATTTAATTGCACAAATGTTTTTATGAAGAAATTCATTGGAAAGCATCAAAATAGCACACGGAAAACTTATCCCAACTTTTTATAGCAAGGTATCAGAGACAGTCCTTTAAACTTCCCAGGGGCTATCCAAATATCGGTGCAAAATTTTGAAAGAATGAGTTAAAAATTTCTCTCAGACACTATAAGTGTCATTTTCACCAAGAAGATAATTCAGGGCAGAACCCTGGAAGTCAGAGAAAATGGAAAGTTTTTGAAAAGAAATTCAAACTTGTGCCCTTTCCTTAGCAATACTTTGCTCAGCATGGCAATTGATCCCTTTCCTAAGTTCATTTGGGACTGGATACTCTCGGTCATGATACTTAACCTGATTGCTTAAGATTGTCTGTTACCCTATCTGAGAGCATGGGGACAGTAGAGGAGCTTAAATTCGAGTTTTAAACTCAAATATCACCCTGCATAGGTCAAAAGCAGATAACTTTTTAGGTTGCCCTGCATATCGTTTCTAAATTTCAGAAAATCCCCAAATAAAATTGTCAAGCAATAGTCCAAATCTTGATCTTCTATTCTTTATCTTTAGTGCTGCCATAGTTGCACCTATTTCAACAGATTTCATAATCAATACACCCTGCTGTACCAGAATGCTTTTCCCACAGATGAATGCATTTTTGAAGTTTATTCTCTTTATAACCACCACAAATTATTTAGCAATTATTTAACAATTTACCGCGTTCTAAGGCAATTTTTTAAATCAGCAATTGTTCATCAAAAAGCGTAGCAATTTTATGAGCCAATCCACCCTGACCTGGAATATTCAGAAACACATAGCAGGGTTTCCAACAGTGGGGGTGGACACAGCCAGTGATGCTGAAAATGTTCTAAGCACCCTGTTTTACCCACGTTTTCTACTTCTATCACAAGCTTTATGTTATACTTCATGATGTGGCAGCAAATGAGACACAAGGAATGAGATAATTCAAATTTGCATGAATAACAGTTCTTTTCTGAGTTTTCTTGGCACTAAGAAGGGGGCATCACCCAGGGATCTGCCCAAGATTTTGGGAGTGCCGGGCAAACTTCGCTGCGAAACTCCCCTGTTTTAAACTGGGGGCCTGGAGGAGTTATGAGCCATCCTATGAGGGTTGAGGCAAAGCCCCAAAAGTCATCAAGTTCGTTTCAGGCTGAAAATAGCTTGAAATTAAACCTGCCTAGCATCAACTCAAACACTACCATGCTTCTGCATATAAGTCAGTAAAATTATGTAAAGCAAATTCAGAAGGACTTCAAGCCAGTGTAGAAAATGCAAGCAAAACAAGGGGCCAACACAATTCTTCAGTTTTTTTTGAATAATAAGAACCACACAGGGCATATTTTAGTTTTGATTTTGATGCAATTATTGCACACAATGCCCTCAGAAATTCCTTCAACTTATGGCCTTTTTACACCTTTTTCTTCAAAATACTGCATTGTATGCGCATATTTGCACCCAGCTAGGCTTTAATACAGCCATTGTAGAACCGAATCCACATGCTATCTTACTACCCTGAAATATGCCCTGCCACAGCTGCGGCAACACAGCAATAAGGACTCATTGGGCACTCACATTAAAGGAGGAAGAAAAAATAAAACGTTGTAGGGCATAACTGATGTCAGGGTGTAAATAAATCATTATTAGCGCATGAATACCAAAAACACGTTTTTCATTCCAAATTATTTGCCCAAAACGTTTCCTTTTGAATAAATCCCACCCTCAAATAATGTTGTCCTTGATTAAGCAAATCATAAGCTTTAAGTAAGAACCATGGCCCTTAATTGAGGATTTGCGGTGCATTTCTTTCACTGAAGAAAAATAACATGCAACATACCCCATAAACATGCTTGGCGCCCGCTTTCTTGGCAAACATGCAGAGTATACCAGTTCCACATCCAACATCAAGAACTACTTTGTCCTTAAACAAGTGTTTGTTGTTGTACATTGCATTGCGGTATGTCAGAGTTCGAACTTCATCTTTCAGCATTTCCTCATGGATGCCAAAGTGAGCATAAGAATCAAA
>JAOBRC010409124.1:0-12324 GCA_027575255.1 Scolionema suvaense
TCTGTACTTCTGCAGGGTTTCCTTTTGAGCGACTCTGGGAGAGAAGCCAGTCTTTAGATGAGGATTTTAAGATGTTGCTGCCTAGCTCTGAAGGAAATGATCATGATGAATACGAAGCGCTCAATACCAAGCTGTACACGTCAAAAGTTCAGAGTAAATCGGAAAATAGTGCACTGAATGAAAACATTTCAATTAGACAAAACCATAGCCATAGTGTTGTCATCAAGACACAACGATCTCTTCAGAGTTTAAACCAGAGTATCAGTGGAAGACACCAGAACAGTGAACATAGGGAACGAAAGGAATCTGTGGGGTACGATCATATGATCAAAATATTTACAACTCCTTCATTAAGCAGTTTACCAGAAGTAGAGTCATCTAATAATTTTGCCATAGTAGGAGAAGAAATGCCAATATACCATACTACAGGCAACACTGTTGAAGATGCAAAGATGCTGAATCCTGGATGTTTTGAACCGCAGAGAAGCACCAAGGGCAAAACGAATGATCAAGCTAGAAAAAAAAATCTCAGCAAGTCAGATTCTGATTTAACAAGGACTAGCACGAAACTAAATCATCCTGTTATCAAGATTGCTACAAGACAGAAGCAGATCATTCAAGAAGTTGGAAATGAGGATGAGGATGTGGCTGTAGTTGAATTTGAATCTGCAGGTAGTTCCAATGATGTGCTAAGAAATATGATCCCTTCTGTGGAGACCACCTTACAAAGGGTAGAAAATGTGGATGCTGAAGTGGTGAATAAGGTAGACGTTGCTACAACAGCACTCCCTGTGCAGGAAAATGGACCTTTTGGTTCTGCTCGTGCCCCCTCCCAACACATGTCTTTACCTAGTTCAGAAGTGAAAGATAGTAGACCTGGTGGACATGTGATCAAGATATTAACCAAACATAGAGTATGTTCATCAGCAGGAGAGGATGATGTAACACCATCAATGGCCCCTATTGAACAAGCTTCTGCTTCTGCTAGGCATAGTGAAACTGACCTATTCCATTGCAAGAAAGTGACTGATAGTGAGCTTTTTCCTGCAAGTGAAATGTTGCCAACATATCAGGAGCCACCCACAGCTTCTAGTCTTGTTCCCGTGTCAGAAAGTGCACCTCCTGTGCATGATTATGGTGGTTGTAGAATTGATCGCCAAGAAGTTCCCGATGTGGATTTATTGCATGAAAATAACCTTGATGGAGCAGAACATTTTCCAGAAGTAAAAGACTCAAATCCCCCAGGGCATGTTGTTGAAATATGTACAAAACAGAAAGCTGAGAAGGTCCATGGAGAGATAGCAGGTAAAGAACAGAATAAAACTTTAGTTGCACCACAAGAACATACTAAGTTTACAATTGAAGGACAAAATGGTGATAAAAGGTCTACTCAAACTTTGCCTGTTAAAATCGAAGACGGTTTTAATGTTGGTAATACGTTGTCTCAGGAAAATGAAGAACCCAAAGACGTGCCATTTATTGATGAAGTGGCTCATAAAGGCAGTCGGAGTCCTGTTGTCTCTAGTGTACAGAAACCAAACCTTGATGATCTGCAAATGCATTCCCTAAAAGATGAAAGGCAAAGAGATGCTGATAAGCAAATGCAGGATGAACAGCAACTCATACATACTAATGCCACTTGCTTGGACAGAGATATACCAAACCTGAAGAAGAAGAGAGAGCTGAGGGAGCTGCATGCAGAACGAATTTCTCCGAAGAGAACAAAGGGAGCTCTAAGAAGTGGCTGGTTCTCTCCTGAACAGACTCTCATAAGTAGAGTAGGAGTTAGTGTTCCCAGTCCAAAACTTAAACGAATATTCGCTGAAGTTACTTTTGAAGATAAAAATAAAACTTTGGCAATTGTTAGAGAAAGGACTGACGGACCTGCTGAGCAACTTGATGAGGTCCCAAACCAATTAGGGCAGGGCAAGCAAGTAGCACATGTTGTTGAGCCTGGTACCAACCATGTATCTATTAATCGTACTATTGGAGAAAAGAATGCCAGTACCCAGCTTACTTCTAGTTCGTCCTTTTTGTCTGGTTCATCTTCAAGTGACCTGAGGAAACAGAGACGATCTCAAAGACGTCCGTCCAGTCCTGATATGGAATACCTATCAAAGAAGCTGACTATAGCTGAAAAAGATGCTGTACCCAAAAAGGCTAAGCAACTGTCGTCCCATAGTTTGACTGAACTGAAGCGTGAAATGTCCCAAATTAAGCCGGCTGATGTGCATCGTAAAAGAATTCAGGAGATTCTTAACAGCTCTGAAGAGGGACAACCTCGTGACTTATCTAGGATCGGAAGAAAATCGATGTCAAATTCTAGCAGATGTATCTCAATTGATACCAACAATCAGGCCCAAATAGCACCAACCATTCAACCCAACTTAGCGCTAATTAAATCTGGGGATTCATTATGTCATGGTTATGATCAGATGCAGTATCAAATGGAAAATATACCGAGTGCCGACCTTAGCATTAATTCCAGAGCTGAACCAAGTAAGATGGGACCACTACCAGACAGCGAAAACAGAATCAAAGGGGAAGAGGAAGAATTTGACTGTGGTACCAAATTCTTTTTTGATGAGGAGAAGAGCAGGAAAAGACTGAGAGATAGAATGGCAAGAGAGGAAAAGCCATTACATGAGATCAGCGAAAGAAGCATTCTCCCATGTGCAATCAACAGCACAAAGAAAAGCCAAGATGAAGTCGCTGATCCCAAGAAACTTTTATGTGAAACAACCACAGCAAGATCACCAAGAAAGGATAAACAGAAAGTTGTAAATGTTTTGAATTGGAAAAACAAGTCAATAGAAAAGTCACTTGAGGAGAATACTGTTTCAGTAGGAGTCAACAGAAGCGTGAGGGAAAAAGATAATGTGAACAAAGAGATGAAGCTTTCCAGTGAAGTGGATACCAAATTAGGCTTGACAAAGAACCAGAAGCAGGATCAAGATAGCTTAGAAACAAAAGGTAAGCCAATGGATAAGTTGAATATGAGTGGCGATGTTCAGGACAGAATCAACAAGCGGAAAGTAGACGAGGACGAATGTGGTGAACAGAAGAAGTTCTTGGATAATATGAACAGACAGCAATTGCAAGAAGTTGGAAAGGAGAGCAATAATAGAATTCACGATGAAATGGAAAATAGGGCCAAACCAACGGATGCCTCACATGAGAAAAAATACACAGAAAACAAAATCGTGGCCATAGAAAAATGTGAGGATGAGTGCAGTTACAACAATGAAGGTTTGGATGGACTATGCAGCACGAAATTGCCACAAGTTGGAAGGAAAGATAGAAAGGGGCCTCGAGATAGACTAGGAATCAAGGATGGACTAGATGACAAGAAAAGGAAGAGGAAAGAACTGGCAGTTCAAATAGATAAGAGCAGTGAACAAAAAACTGGTTCTAGGGAGATTGAAAAATATGAGCAAAAACAATGTGCAGATAAGATCCCCAGAGATGATGTTGAATTGAGAGAGAAACCTCTGGCTGGTTCCAGCAAGAACGCAGTGTTAGTAAAGGACCTGAATGAAGAGATGGATGCACTGGAGGAATCAAAATGGAGGACAAGCTCTGAATTTCAGCTTGCAGGCGGAGGAAAGCTTGCCGATACCTCTGAAAAGAACACAACGCAAGCTCAGGTAGTTGAAACACAGAACCGATTCTCAGATGAATTGGACACGAATAAGAAACCTCGCACCAGAGGAGAGAAACTTTCAGATAGTGTGAACCTGATGGAAAAACTGCAGATTATATCGCGGGATCAAGACGAACAGCCACATGAATTGCGCAGCAGGAAGAAGCTAAAGGATAGATTAGAGGAAGGAAGGAGTAGAAAGATGGAACCAGATAAAATTCGGAGAGGTATTGACAAAATGGACATTAGAGAGAATCTAGATGATGTGCTTGAGGACAAAGAAAGACAGTTGATTCGTATGAACATCAAAAAGAAATTAAAGGACAAGGTGCGGGAAGGAAAAAAACTCCCAAACAAATCAGATGAGAAAAAGGAACCAGAGAAGAGGTTTGAGGAGACAAAGCACTCAGCTATTATCAGTAGGAAGAAGGATGAGAGAGTGGATGAATTTAGGAGACTTTCAGATAACATGGACAGAAGTGTGATGCAACATGATGAAACTGTGATCACAAAGAAAGATTCAGCTAGCATGGATAGGGAGAAAGTATCTGAGGATGAATTTGCCATAAACATGGAGCTCTTAGTGATGACAGACAGCAGAATGAAAGAGGACAGAGTGGTTGATAGAAAGAAACATGCAGCTATCATGGATAAGAAGAAGGCACCAGCGGATGAATTTGATATAAACAAGGAGTTTTCTGATAAAATGGACAGTAGAATGAAAGCAGATCACGGAGTGGTTGATAGAAAGAAACATGCAGCTATCATGGATAAGAAGAAGGCACCAGAAGAGGAACTTGACATGAACATAAAACAAATCCACAATGCAGACAATCTGAAGAAACCAGTTGATGTACTTGAGGATGCAAAGGACCTTTTGCATGATGTTGACAAAAGCAAGAATTTAGAGCAGAAGGCTGACGAGAGAAAGAAAGTGACTGACAATGCTGATGTTAAGAAAATGGAGGGGAGATTTGATGAGAGCAAGACGCATTCAGGTATTAAACATGAGAAAAAGGAACTACCTCCCAAATTTGACACCAGCAGAACAGGCTCAAACAAAATAATGAGGAGTGAGAAGCAAGATGACATGTTTGAAAACAAAAGCAGTCAGGTTATTGATATGGATATAAGACAGAAATTAGAAGACAAAGTTGAGGAGGGCAACAAACTTGAAACCGATTTGAATGAGGGGAAGAAACCCAAAAAGAGATCTGAAAGAAAGATACACTCAGATGTTATTGATAAAAGCAAGAAACCAGCAGATGAATTTGACATCAAGCAGAAATTTCCAGATATTGTGGACAGCAGGAAGAAAATGGCTGAAAAGACGATGGGTAGTGAGAAGCATACTGTTGCAATCGAAAGAAAGGAAAGGTTGGAAGATGAATTTGACATGAACAGGAAGCATTCCTTCGAAGTGGGCAGGAACGAAGACCTAGACTACAAGATAGAGGACAAAAACATACTTTCAATTGATATGGACACAAAAAAGAAAGTACAATCCAATGTTGAAGAAGAAAAGAAACTACCAGGCATGGAGGACAAGAGGAAGAACCCGGAGGACAGACATGAGGATAGTAAGAAGCTTTCAGATAGCATTGAAAGGAAGCAGGAAACAGCAGACAAATTTGACATATGGAAGAAACTTCAAGATGGCAGCAGGAAGAAATTAGAGGATAAAGCTGTGGAAGGACAGAAACCTTTAGGTGCTGTAGGTAAGAAGAAGATACCAGACGATGAACTTGGTATCAATCAGGAACGCACCTGCAAAACTGACATAAGTGAGAAGCAGAAAAATGGCAGTGAGAGCAAAAAGAAATGTTTAATTGATGTGGACATAAGAAAGAAGAAATTTGAGGAAGAAAAGGAGCTCCCTGAGGCATTGGATACTAGGGACAAACCAGAGGTGATATTGGATGAGAGCAAGAAGCATTCAGATAGCATGAGTAGGAGGAAGAAATTGCAAGCTGAAGTTGACATGGATGAGAAACGAATCCAGAACGTGGACAAAGACAAGAAGGCAGCTGACGAGTTTAAGAATGAAAAGAAAATTTTGGATAGTGTGAATTTACGCAAGAAATTAGAACAAAGGGTTGAAGTGAAAAAGAACGTGAAAGACGAGGGTTATAGGAAGAAACCATGGGGGAGTTTTGAGGACAGTATGAAGCGTCTAGATATTACGGATAGAAAGAAGGATCCGGAGGTGCTAGTTGACACAAGAAAGCAACTTCCTGATGAGACAAGACCCGAAAGTCAATCTGAGAGGAAAAGGAAACCACATAATTCCATGAACCAAATAGAGAAACGAAAGTACACACTTGATAACCAGGGGAACGTTCTGGGTGAAGACAAATTGCATCTTGGTGATGACTTTACATCAATAACGATTTTGGACGACATGGACAACAATAATATGGAAAAGGTTAACAAGAGAACGAAATTGCTGGGCGAGGTTGGCGTAAAGGATAAGCTAGACGATGATTTCTTTGTCGCTCATTCTGCCTCCACTCCGGAAGATGATAAATGTGAATTGATGTATGTCCCTGGCAAAGATACTCAAACGCACATGGACGTAATTCATTCTACTAAACCATCTGAGGAACCTGGTAGGATTTCATCCAGAACAGCTTCGCTTCATCAACCAGAAGGAGATTCCAATTCTATAGATAACAGACCAAAATTTTCCACGCATTCAAAAGAAAGGGAGGAAACGGATGTAACCACTTGTGCTTACCTAGCCACTCCTGATGTAAGTTTATCTACTCAAAGTTCTGAAGCTGGCGGAATTTCGTGTAGAAACAAGGACGATACACTAAATCCATGTGAAGCATCAGAAAATCAAGTTATATCTGCTGTGAAACCAGAATCCTGTTCTGATCAGATATCTAGATATAAGTTAGAGGAACCACTTACAAAACCACCTGCGCAAGATGTGCCATCTGCACCTGAAGAATCAGTGGAAGTTCGTATTCCAAGAGAGTCATCTGAATTGGTTTTACCAGAAGATGTCAGTGAACCACATGACCATGAAAAGGTGCCACCTACCTCTGAAGAATCAATGAAAACTAACAGTCCAAGTGAAACACGGGAATTGACCATATTAGAACCGCCTTCACCAGAAGATGTGCCACCCATGCCTGAAGAATCTCTGAGAACTTTCGTTTTAGGAGAATCATCTGAGTTGGTTGTCCCTGAGGACGTATTGGAAGCAACTGCACTAGACACTGTATCACCTGCACCTGAAGAATCCGTGAAAACATACACTCCAAGAAAATCCTCTGAATTGGCTGCACCCCAGGGCATGACAGAACCATCTGCAGAAGAGGATATACAGTCTACACCCGAAGAATCAATTCAAGCTCAAACACCAAAGAAATCAGGTAAATGGTTTACATCTGAGGGTATGGCAGAAGCACCTGCTCTGGAAGATGTGCCATCTACACCTGAAGAATCTATGAGAGCTCACCCTGTAAGAGAATTCCTTGAATTTGGTGTACTGGAGGATATAACAGAACCACCTGATCAAGATGATGTACCAGCTCCCCAAGAATCACATGCATTGGCTTCGCCTAAGGACATGATGCAACAACCTCCACAAGACAATGTACCAGCTACACGCGAAGAATCACTGGAACTGGGGGCCCCAAGAGAAGTACTATCATTGGCTTCACCTGAGGACATGACACAGCAACTTTCACAAGACAATGTACCAGCTACGTCAGAAGAATTGCTGGAAATGCACACTTCAAGAGATTCACCAGCACTGGCTTCACCTGAGGACATAGCACAACAACCTTCACAAGACAATATACCAACTACACCCAAAGAATCACTGGAAACTCCCACTCTAAGACAACTGCCAGTATTGGCTTCACCTGACGACATAACACAACAACCTTCTCAGGACAATGTACCAGGTTCACCTGAAAGATCACTGGAAACACGCACTCCAAGAGAACTTCCTGCATTGGCTTCACCTGAGGACATGACCGAAGCACCTGCACAAAAAGATGTACCACCATCATCTGAAAAGTCAGTTGTGCGTTGCACTCCAAGAGAATCCTGTGAATTCGTTTTGCCTGGGGACTTGACAGAATCACCTGCACAAGATACTGTACCACCTGAGTCAGTCAGAATGTACAAGACAAGAAGATCATCTGGATTGGTTGTACCTGTGGACACAACAGAAATACCTGAAGACCATTTGTCAACTAGACTTGAAGAATCTGTCAGAATGCACAGACCAAGAGAAACATCTGAAGACCATTTGCCAACTAGACTTGAAGAATCTGTTAAAACGCACAGACCAAGAGAAACATCTGAATTGGTTTCACTTGACACTATGACAGTACCACCTGCCCAGGAAAAGTTGCCATCTACACCTGAAGAATCGTTGGAAACTTACCCCAGAAGAGAGTCAACTAAATTGGTTGTACCTGAAGACCTCAGAGAATCACCTTCGCAAGAGGATGTTCTATGTGTATATAAAGATTCATTGGAAACTTACAAAGCAAGAGAATCTTATAAATCGGTTGAACCTGAGGGTATGACAGACACACCTGCAGTAGAACATGTGCCATTTACATCTAAAGAATCAATGAGAATTCACATTCCAGGAGAATCTTTTGAATTTGTTGTGCCCGAGGGCATGACAGAACCACCTATCCAGAGAGAGGTGCCAGCTACATCTGACAAATCAGTGGAAACTCACACCCCTAGAGAGTTACATGAATTGGTTTTACCTAAGGAACTAGCAGAACCACCTGCACAAGATGATGTACCACCTACACCAGAAGGGTCAGTAATATGTCACACTCCTGGAGAGTCACATGCTTTCATTTTACCCGATGACTTGACAGGACTACCTCACGAGGAAGAGGTGCCACCTAAACCTAAAGAATCGATCGAAACTCACACTCATAGGGAGCATGCATTGGTTTCACCTGAGAGTGTGACAGAGCCATCTATAACCAATGGCTCAACTATACCTGAAGAACCAATTGAAACTCTCACAGAAAGAAAATCATCTGAGTGGATTGGGCCCAAGGGCATGACCAAACCTGCACAAGATGATGTACTACCTACGTCTGAAGAACCAGTGGTAAGTCGCAGTCCACGAGAATCATCTGCATTGTTTATGCCTGAGAGCTTAACTGAATCACCTGCACAGGAAGATGTGCCAACAACACCTGAACAATCATTGGGAACTTACACACCAAGAGGATCATCTGAATTGGTTATACACGAGGACACAACAGAAGCACGTGAAGACCATGTGGCACCTATACCGGATAAATCTATTGGAATGCGCACGCAAAAAGAAGCATCTGAATTGAATATACTGGACGCTGTAACGGAACCTCCTACTCAGGAGGTGTCTTGTACATATGATGAATCATTATCTCCTACTCAGGAGATGTCTGGTACATATGATGAATCATTATCTCCTACTCAGGAGGTGTCTGGTACATGTGATGAATCATTATCTCCTACTCAGGAGGTGTCTGGTACATATGATGAATCATTATCTCCTACTCAGGAGGTGTCTGGTACATATGATGAATCATTACCTCCTACTCAGGAGGTGTCTGGTACATATGATGAATCATTATCTCCTACTCAGGAGGTGTCTGGTACATATGATGAATCATTGGAAATTGATGTGCCCGGAGAATCTTCTAAATGGGTTGCAACTGAGGGTATAGCAAAACCACCAGCCCAGGAAGATGTGCTATATACACCTGAAGAATCAATGAGAACTAACACTTCAAGAGACTCTCATGCATGGGTTTCACTTGAGGACATGACAGAAACATCTGCTCAAGAGGATATGTTACCTACGCATGAAGTACCAATGAGAATTTACACTCCCAGTGAAACACCTGCAAGATATGTGCCATCTACACCTGAAGAATCAGTGGAAAATTACACTCAAAGAAAATCGTACGAATTGGTTTCACCAGAGGGCGTAGCAATGCCACCTGCACAAGATGATGTGCCACCTAGACCTGAAGATTCAGTAATAACTTGCACTTTAACAGACTTGTCGGAATTCATTTTGCCTGAGGACATGTCAGAAACGCCTGCACAAGAAGATGTGCCATATACACCTGAAGAATCAGTGGCAGTTGATATTCCAATAGAACTCTTGGAAACAAGTACCTATGAAAAGGTGCCACGTGCAACTGAAGAATTGACGGAGAATCACACTTCCAGAGAATCAAGTGAGCTAGTGCGCAAACAGGTGGGGGAATCACTTCTGCAGAATGATATAGCTGCTTCAACTGAAGAATTAGCAGTAAGTCAAACTTTAAGAGAATCATCTGAATTGGTTGCACCCATGGGCATGACAGAATATTTTGCACAAGGAATGCCACCCGCTTCTGAAAACTCCGTGCAAACACACCCTGCAAGAGAATCATATGAATTGGTAGCACCGGAGGACATACCTATACCAAATGCAGGAGAAATTGTGTCACCTACACATGAAGAATCAACAGGAACTCACACTCCAAGAAAAATGTCTGAAGTAGTTTTACCAGAGTACATAAGAGAACCACCTGGGCTGGAAAATATATCACTTGCACCTGGAGAATCACTGGGAACTCAAACTCAAAGAGAATTGTCTGAATTCGTTGTACCTGAGGATGAGACAGAGCCACCTGAACAAGAAGACATGCCATCTATGCCTGAAGAATCAATGGGCACTCTCGCTCGAAGAAAATTTGTTGCAGGCGAGGGCATGATGCAATCATTTGCACATGAGAATCTATGCCCCACTCCTGAACAATCAGTGGTAAGTCACCTCCCAAAAGAATCATTGGACGTTCTTGTACCTGACGATACAATCGAATCACAGAATGATGTGCTATCTACACTTGATGAATCAATTGAAACTCAAACTTTGAAAGAATCATCTGTGTTCAACATGACTGATTCAAAAGAAGTGGGAAAACAAGATGAATGGGATGATGCCTCAATTACTTCTGATGAGCTAACGATCAAGGTTTTGCCTGAAAGTGAAAGCGAAGTGCAATCATTACCTGTGGAGAACAAAGATCTGCGCAAAGAAATTACTCCAGAAACTGTTCCAGAGATGAACCGGGGTTCTAATGTATTCCTAGAAGAGCTCAAAGATTCGCTTTCTGGTACTGAATTGAATGATTCATTTGCTGAATTAGAGAAATCTTCTCTAGATAGTCTTCCTCAGCTTTTGTTTGACATGAATCTTGGTGACCTGTCAGGAAACCCGTCAATTGATTTGATAGAAATTCCTGCTGATATTCCATCTCCAGCACATTTCGGAAATGATGATTATTTACACGATATTGCAGAAAAAAGTAGTATCAAGGGAAAGAAGTTAAAGAAATCATCTTATCAAAGATCTAGCAGTGTTTCTGTGGCAACCAGAACCACTTCTGAAAAACTTCGCAGATCATTGTGTGAGTCAAGTACAAGATGTATGACTGGAGAAGAAAGCACCTTCATAAAACTTGAGAGAAAAGCATCTGAGGCAGAAACACATATTGATGCTGTTGATAATCAATCAAGTACAAGTAGGAAGTTTAAACTACGGAAGAAGAAGTCAGTGCAAAAGACCAAACACCTGGATGAAGACCCATCGCATGAACGTGATATAAGTACGTCATCTGAAATGCAAAAAGAACTAGCTAATTCAAAATCCACTGTTACTTCAAGTATTGCCGAAATGAGTTCACAAGATACTGAAATCTTCAAGACTGGTCAGTACATGTCTTCACAAACATTGCCGCTGGAAGGTGCTTCTGATCAGCTTAAGACCCAAGGAGGTTTACGGAATATTGCTGAGAGGAGACCTGTAAAAGCCAAGAAGACAAAGCGACCCGTATCAGCAGAGATAAAGGCGCTTGATGATCTCTTTCGGGACCAAGAAAGACCTTCCCCTGATGAAGTGCAACCTGTTGCACAGAACTCGGATGTAATTGCTGATGAACCTGAAAAAAGATACAAGACTCTTACTGGAAAGACTAAATCTCTTAAACTGAAAAAGAAGTCAGGCAAGAAGAAAGAGAAATTAATAGAAATAGTTACTGAACAGGATAATTTGGACATCAATGCCAAAAATTTTTCATCTGAATCTAAAATCATCGAGGACCATAATGAACCATCTAGTACTGATCAGCGTGGCAAAAATAAAGAACTCGGCATCCATGGGGACTTAAACACGATGACATCCAACGTGGCAGAGATACATATTTCGCAGTTGAAAGACAATATTCCTGCAAGTACTGATGAAGTAGCAATGTTCAAGCAAACTGAGGTTGTTAATGTACTCCAAGAATATCATGATACCCAAACTGTATCTATTGATCGTGAAATACAAGTCTGTTCATTACATGAGACAGCAAATGATGTGGCACATGACTTGGTTGCTCCACAAGAAGAAATGACACGGTCAGTTCCACTTGTTAACAATGCTAATGATGAACTCGCACAGACTTTACAGCCAGATTCAATATTGGGTGAAGGTGATATTCGCCGTGAATTAGTTGCTCCACAAGAAGAAATGAAGAAGTCTGTTGCGATTGTTGACAATGCTAATGATGAACTCACACTGTCTTTACAGCCAGATTCAATATTGGATGAAGGCGGCATTCGCCATGTAGAGTTTATTGATCTCAATGATGATGAAGGTTTCG
>JAOBRC010409235.1:0-12323 GCA_027575255.1 Scolionema suvaense
TTCTTGATATTGCATCAAGTCCCCATTAAACAACTTTAAATCTAGCTTAGGTAATCTGGCTTTTACCACATTTTTTGTTGAATTACTATCGCAGACACTTGTTGACTGTTCTTTAATTGTCGATAAGATGGCATTTATTCTAGATTGCATCTTGTACACACTAGCTGCTACATTGTCTGCATCCTCTATTTCTTGGGTATATTCTTCCGAAGAGCAAGGTTATAAAATTTGATCATCGAATGATTCACAAACAGTCAGTTTTTTCAAAAGCATCGTTAAGTTCGCTGATAAAGCATTTTCAAGGTCCTTCCGATCAGGATTAGCAAGCAAGTTCTCTGCTTCTTGCAAATATGTGGTGATTCGCCCTCTATGACCGCCTTTTTTTTTGGCGAAGATTAGTAACGTCTGACTTTTCAGTCGGCATTTTTGCTTTATTTAACCTGAACACAAATCTAAGTCCCTCATTGGTATTGCCATGTTACATAAATGCACAAAGAAAAGTCAGATCATAATACTTATCTCTCTTTTTTTGCTCAAAGTTACATCGAGGTTGTCACATCTGGTCTCCAAGACCTCACCGCCAGAAGTGAGCACTAATCCTGACACGTAGCTAATACGCCCAACCACAGGCGCACAAGACATTCAGACATTCATCGACTGATACAAAATCATAATTCGGAACAAATCTCCAACGCCAATTTTCGGAAGGAGAAGGCTCAAATTTTTATACACCATTCTACCAGGAAGGTCCATGCTGTAGATCTGCATATAATTTCCTGTTATGATCTTGTGAATAATTCAACAGATTAAGCTTGCATGCTCGTTAAATGTGGCGCGAACAATTGATCAGGCCAAGTATTCTCACAGGACCAGTATTTTGTTGCCACAAAAAAAATTCTGGAACCCCTGATGAATGGAGTGATTCTTGAATCACTTTGTATCCTGATGTTTCTTTGAAACATGCGTCATTATCATCAACAACCCTGTGCTCCCAAAATGGCATTCCTGAGAGTTACGTAGTTTCATGCAGAATTAATTTGGCGTTTTTTCATGTGGCAAATTTTCATAAATTAACTAACCGGGGACAATTTTTTAGAGGCAGATGAGGGTGCACGTAACAGTGTAATTCAGTCTCAAACACTGCTCCCTGTTTTCCCTGCAGAATGTCTCTGAATTATGACTGTACGACTTCTGTTCACAGTGGTTTGTGAATCACCAGTGGCAACAGTGTGGCATCCTGGAAATTGTTAAAGAAAAAAATTTGTGACCAGAGGCGAGCAGCATGCATGCTGGGCACAGCAAACCAGTTGATGGAGCCAGCTCATGTGTTGATGCTGGTGAGTTTGTAACAAATACACTAAAAGTGACAAGGATGTCGAACCATTGACACATGAGCTCAAGAAAGTGGCAAATTCTGCTAACTAATGCCAAATTTGTTGACCATGTATATGACTTAACACTAGTACCAATGAAGTCAGGCAAATGTTCAAGTTATAAGGAAAGAGATGTATACTGTAACGATAATGTGCACAAAGCACGGAAAATGCCCAGCATTTGCTGCAAACAAGCCTGAGGTAAAACCTCTGTTGAATGTGCTATATCATTTTAGAGACTTTTTGTCCAACTTGCAGCCTAACTTTCATTCTCTCGCTTGCGTGGTGCTAGTTCGTGCTCAGATCACAGCATATGCTGTTCAACGTGTCACCTTCTGACGTCAAACTTTCGTATGTCCATGTAGATGTAGGTTACTGCTTAGATGCGAATATTTATTTATGTGGCACAGGAAAGACTCTTCATTCTTACCTGTTAAAAAAATGGGTACAAGAATGTGTACAAATATGCTCCAGTAATAGCTAGCTAATGTGTATGTATCTACTGACCTCTTTGATAGTAATGAATCTCTTCCACCAGCCACGTCTGGACGCTTTGGCACTAGTGTACTAAAAGAGCAAATCATCCTCAAGAGATTAGTAAAGAAGACCTGTTGTGCAGCAGAACTAGGGGATGATAGAATAATGACCTCCCTTAATGAGTGCCGCTGTCATTAATCCTCAGTGAAGCAAATGTCGTTGTGTGTCGCTCATATGCCATTAAAGTGTCCGGCGGAGAAAGGACTTGTCGTGTTTGGTGGAAATTTGTCTAAATTTGGTATGGCTGCACCAGTGGGAACACAAGTGGTAATTGGGGATGCATGTCACACGTTCATGCAGTGTGCAGTGCAGAATGTTGGTGGTTGGACTAGAGTATATAACGCTGGAAAAAAAGAGTGCTCAGCAAGCAAGAATTGGTGCTACCACTGTGGGAAATCGTTAAACTTCCAGATACAACTACAACAATTCAAGTTCCTTCAACCATGCTGACCTACCGTCTGTTCATCAACACTGAATCTACGAACTGGTGCCAGGAAAGTGACTAACCTATTCATGTCTCTGTATATTTTTCATGAGAAGTCTGCACGATAAGACTTAGTATTTGGGAGATATACCGCATGATCTCTGCGTAATATCATTTTCTTGCTTACGTGCCAGGATTGTTAAATATCCGAACATAATTTCCCACAATGCACTTGAACTGTATGATGACACAATCTTGTTAGACATTTACAGGGATGGACGACAATCAAGGCTACACCTTGCGAGATCGTGGATGCATCCAGCGACCATCACGACTTAGAAGTTCGGAATATGTTTGGTCACCTGCTCCTTCTACACCTCGACTCAAAGGTAAAAGAAGGAGCAAGGAGAGAGCACTACTTCAAAGAATGCATCAAATTCAGGGAATTATCCATGACAGAGGAAGTCGCAGCAAACTATTATGCTTGCGAGCAAGTCTATATCGTGTATTTAAGGAGACTGTTGGCTGTCATGAGGAACTTATGGTTCCCATTGATGAATCTGATGATGCGTATGACGATGAATGGATCGAAAATCTGGGTATATGCGTTGATACTGTTGTAAGTGAAATTGATGAATATATTCATTCACTAGGTGACGATCCCCCATCAACAAGCCCATCCTCCTTATGTGGAATCGATGAGAAGAGTGTATCAAGACGAACAGAAGACTGGTGCAAGGATCATGATGAACTTCTCGACAAGAACAACATAGCTACAGTCACCGGCAAATTGAAGCGCTTAAGTATGGAAGCCAGTACTGGCCAAAACTTGGATTTCAAATCTCTACCTTCAGGTGACGCCGACTACAATGTACATGGTGATATGCAGCTGAGTTGTTGTGTTAAAATTACTACCACCTCAATCCGAGGTGATGGTCAAGTAGATCTTGACAATCCAATCCCTGGATTTCAACTTACTACCACCTCAATCCTAGTTGAGGCTCAAGTGGATCTTGACAATCCAATCCCTGGATTTCAACCTACTACCACCTCAATCCGAGGTGATGGTCCAGTGGATCTTGACAATCCAATCCCTGGATTTCAACTTACTACCACCTCAATCCGAGGTGATGGCCGAGTGGAATGTGGCAATCCAATCTGTGACATCACATATGCCACCACTTCTATCCGAGCAAAAGATGAAACTGATCATGAATACAATCCCTCCAACAGTGGATGCGATCAAGCTGGTGGTACCTTGGATCTTTCTTATCCATCCCGTTCTGGAGCTGCTGGTATGACATGAGGTCAATCTATCAGCACGGCCAGACGCTTGGAGGGATCTGATCAAGTTTGTGGTGCCTTGGATCTTTCTTGTCCATCCCATTCTGGAGTTGCTGGTATGACATAAGGTCAATCTATCAGCACGGCCAGATGCTTGGAGGGACGTGATCATGTTGGATCTTGATACGTTGGATCTTTCTTGTCCATCCTATTCTGGAGCCGCTGACACGGTATGTGGTGTACACTCATCCTGCTCATCCTCAAAGTGAATCTACCAGCATGGCCAGAGGTTTAGAGAGATTTTATCACTCAGATGTCAATTCTGAACCATCTTACCCAACACATCCTGGAGTCGCTGGTATGGCAAGTGGTTCAGTTTGGATTTACCCTGTCGAAACATATAGCAAATGTACTGGACGTTTGGAGGGATGTAGCGAACTAAGCAAGGAAATTGATAGATGGATTGACGACCTTCCAAGTAGCGAAAGAGACCATGCCTCAAAGCAAAGTTCACCGATGTCGCCTGCTGACATAACAAATAAATGGCTATTTAGTCAAATCTTCCACATCTATCATTGCCAATTTTTGATGGATCACCTCTACTTTGGGTAGAGTTTTATATTGAATTCAGAGACGTAGTTCACGAACAACTCTACCTCTCGAGTTCACAAAGACTGAAGTATCTCAACCAACACCTGAAAGGAGACGCTAAAAGATCCGTAGAGGGATTGGGGAATACCTGGCAGAGATACGTTGAATCATTAAGACGACTCAAGTTCATCTTTGGTCAAAGAGCTTGCATCGCCCAAGCACACTTGGAAAAGATCACAAGTTTTAAATGTGTTTGGGACGGTGATGCTGAAAATCTCAAGGAACTGTACTACACTATAAACGAGTGCATGGGAACGTTAAATCGACTTCAATACTACTCGGATCTTGAGAGTTCTTACATCCTTAAACAAGTTCTCACGAAGCTTCCTGGTAATCTCAGAAGTAAGTGGTGTGAACATTCCTATTCGCTCAGAGAAAGGACAGAACCAAATATTTCTCACCTGGCCAGATGGCTACCAGATAGAGTTATGGCATCTTGCGACCCATATATGCCACAACCTGTCACTAAGAAGATGTGGAAATCGTCAGAATGCAGCAGCTATGGAACCAGAACTGAAGTGCTCCCCAATCCAAGTGTTGTATCAAAAAATGATTGCTTGATTTGCAAACGAAACGATCACAGATTATACTCCTGCAGGAAATTCCTTGACAAATCACCGTCAGAGCGTCTCCAGTGTGTCCGAACTAACAGACTCTGCTACAACTGCCTTTCCACTGATCATGGCGTCAAAGACTGTAAATCTAAACACAGTTGCTACGCTCCTGAATGTAAGAAAAGGCACCACACGTTGTTACACAACAGCTATGAACAACCGTACGAAGACGTCAAGAAGACAACTGCAAATGAGAAATGAGCAAACCCGAATGGACAAGAGAAGATCTCAATGACTATTGGCTTCACATCATCCTGCTCTAAGCGTGTGTACCTGAAGGTCGTTCCAGTTTGTGTATCATCACCAAATGGAAACTCAAGGACAACATATGCGTTATTGGACGACGGAAGCGAGACAACCTTCATACGAAACGACTTGGCAGAATCCCTACAATTAAAAGGAAAGCGAACCAGGATGCTCATAGGGACCATCAAGGACAGTGGTGAACCTGTCGATGCACTAAGAGTCTCATTCACTATTTCTGGCCTTCAAAAGGGTTCCGAAAAGTTCCTCATTGAAGACGCTCTATCCATCCCATTAAAAACGTTTTCTATTCGTAGCCAATCACTTTCAAGTAACTTTCATGCCAGCCCTCGTTACCAGCACTTGTAAAAAATGGGATTCGACAACATAGAGTCGGATCAAATACAGCTGTTGATTGGGTTAGACTGTTTGCGAGCAATAATGGTGAAGGAGATAAAGCAAGACTCTCTCTCGATGCACCCATCGCCGCCAAGATTCCACTGGGTTGGACCTTATTTGGAATCGACAAAATTGAAGCATCTTCTTCTCACGAAATAAGCATCCACCATACACATGTTTCAGAAGATACAAGTCTGCATGAACATCTTGAAGACCCTCCACCAATCAAAACTGAAGATCTTAAAGTAAAGACAGTTGCCACAACTCGTATCAGAAAACCACCTTGGGAATGTCTGCAATCATTCTCTAACTGGTCAAAGTTAATGGATGTGATGGCATGGATTTTGCGGTTTGTATGTAATTGTAAAGTACCTAAGGACAGCCAAAAATTTGGATCGCCAAAACCCGAAGAGCTCACACAAGCTGAAGTTAAATTATTCTGGATCGTCCAAAGGGATCACTTTAATGAAGAAGTGGAAAGTCTTTCCACAGGTAAAAGTCTGAAACGCTCAAGCCCACTTTTTCAGCTCTGTCCATTCTTGTCCACCGACGACAAAACTCATCGCGTTGGAGGAAGACTGAGACATGCTCCTATTCCATACGAAGCTGGTCACCAAGTAATCTTGCCATCGTCTTCCTAGATTGTTGAATCTTATGTGTTATATAAGCACAAATTGAGCGCACATAGTGGAGTACAGTCCCTTCTCACAATCACACGATGGAAGGCGTGGATTGTTCGAGCGAAGAAGCTCATTAACAGGCTCATACATCATTGTATGGATTGTCAGAAGTTCAGGGCTAAACCTGCTCATCGATTTATGGCCGACATCCCAAAGCTTTGAGTCGACATGTACTCACCTCCCTTTTTTAACATTGGGGTGGACTACTTTGGTCTGATGACTACAAAATTTGGTCGAAAACACATGAAACGTTGGGGATGCCTTTTTGCATGCTTAACTACAAGTGCAGTTCATCTCGAGCTCTCCGAGTCACTCGAAACTGATGCCTTTGTTAACCTTTTATAGGCCGTCGAGGTGTCCCAGACAAAATTATTTCTGACCGTGGAACTAATTTTAAGGGCGCTAACAAAGAACTACGCGATTGTCTTAAAGGTCTGAACCAAGAGCATCTTGAAACATCAGCAATTCGAAAGTGTATCAACTGGCATTTCAACCCACCAGATGCACCTCACATGGAGGGATCTTGTGAAAGAATGGTGCGATCTGTGAAAACTGCACTACGTGCTACCTTGAAAGATCGCGTACTGACTGATTTTCGGCTTTATATGTTCTTTGTCAAAGTAGAAAGCTTGATAAACAGTCGACCTCTCACACCAGTAAGTGACGACCCAAACGACTTTGAGCCTCTAACGCCTAATCACTTTCTACTTGGACGAGCATGCCTAAATCTCGCACCAGGCGTGATATACAAAGCTGAATTCGATAGCAAGAAGAGATGGAGGCAAGTGCAATGGCTTTCTAATCATTTTTGGAACAGATGGAGCAAAGAATACTTGCCAACACTGACAGTCCATCGCAAATGGAACGTTGAGACAAGAAACCTACAAAGTGATGATCTTGTTTTGCTAAACGATGAAAATCAACCAAGAGAGAAGTGGAAGATGGCCAGAGTGGTCAAACCACTACCTGGGAATGACAACCGAGTTCGAGTGGTTGAAATTCATACACAGCAAGGCAAATACATAAGGCCTGTTGCTAAACTTCACCTTTTAGAAGAAACACCTGCGATGAAATCCGATTAATTTCATGGACGGGGGTATGTTGCGCAGCAGAACTAGGGGATGACAGAATAATGACCTCCCTTAATGAGTGCCGCTGTCATTAATCCTCAGTGAAGCAAATGTCGTTGAGTGTCGCTCATGTGCCATTAAAGTGTGCTGCGGAGAAAGGACTCATCATGTTTGGCGGAAATTTGTCTAAATTTGGTATGGCTGCACCAGTGGGACCACAAATGGTAGTTGGGGATGCATGTCACACGTTCATGCAGTGTGCAGTGTGGAATGTTAATGGTTGGACTAGAGTGCATAACGCTGGACAAAAGAGTGCTCAGCAAGCAAGAATTGGTGCTACCACTGTGAGAAATTGGTGTACTTCCAGATACAACTACAACGATTCAAGTTCCTTCAACCATGCTGGTCTACCGTCTGTTCATCAACGCCGAATCTACAAACTGCTGCCAGGAAAGTGACTCACCTATTCATATCTCTGTATATTTTTCATGAGAAGTCTGCACGATGAGACTTACTATTTGGGAGATATACCGCATGATCTCTGCGTAATATCATTTTCTTGCTTACGTGCCAGGATTGTTTACTATCCGAACAAGACCATTTCTAACCCTGACTCTTACCATAACCACAAGAAATATTAAATTCTATCTGTGAAGAAACAGCCTATTTTAACCACATAAAATAAAATTTTGAACTGCAGGTTTTCATGGTTGAATTTTCTAATTCTTGCGTGTAATACTGATCAGTTTCAACTAGGTTGAAATGATTTTTTGGATGGCTGGAAATCGCTAATTATTGCCGTCCGAATAAACAAAGTTACTATTGCAGAGAAAGCAAATTCGGCAGAGTCAAAAAACTGTTTTCCTACCGCAAGTAATTAAGAAAATCGGTGTTGAAGTACTCTTTCTATTGGCGAAATTCATGAAATAATATGGGTAGAATACCAAGTGCTCTCCCATGCTTTGACAGGTGAATGGTAAAAAATGACTTCGTAATCTGACTTTTAAGCAGATATAAATACGGGAGTGCATTCAATGAGATCATTTCAGATTTTATTCAAAGGATACTAGTAGATACTTGCCCGTTTTCGGAATGATATAATTCATGAAACAAACAAACAAAAAAACAACAACATTAACTTAATGTTATGTCAAGCCACAGACTAAATGTCATGGATAAATGGAATGCATGCAGCAGCAAAAATGTTCATCAACTATGAGGTCTTCTTATGGTAATTTTCTCATAATGTTAGTTGATTAAATACTTCCTTCATTGAAAGATGCAGAGTGGTACAGGATGAATTTCTGTTGTGCCAGCATCACATTGTAGACTTCTCCATATCACGCCAGGCGTAGCTCCCGATGCAACTAGTTACTGACATTTCACTTGACTACTGGAGTATGGGCTGGAATGTGGTTTGGTATGTGTTGTGATGTGATGTCCAACAGTAATGGTGTTTCTTTTGCTGTGGGTATCTTCTGCCAATCGTGACACACATCCTATATCTCTACTGTCCTCTCAAGGTGGTACAGTAGGAAAAGTCAAATTTTAGTTTATCAGTGAATGGAACAGCCCTCAAAATCTTCTGGAACAAATTCATTTTCAATTCATGTTTTTACGGTAAGGAACGTCGTTGCTTTCTATGATTTTCACTTGCAATACTTTATATCTGTGCATCAAAAACTAGTAGCAAAAGCAATCAATTCTACTAGTTGTTATACGTTATTTCCACCCCTTCAAAACTATAATTTCGTGCAAGTCAAATCATTTCTATTGGCAATGAATTCCTTACAGTAAGAATTTTGAGATGATGTGACTGTATTTCTTACTGTTGAAATCTATTTTCCAACTGATAAGTATTAAGGATTTGTTCCTGTGTGAATGTCGCGGATGAACGTTTCTGTGGTTTATTTTGCTTTTAGAGAGTCAGCCAGTTATGTTATGACCGCGATTTTTTTCAGCCCAACGGTCTTAATGAAGGTAACTAGCAAAATGAAAAGTGTTAGCAACATATGCATTAGTGTGGCAAAGCTCTTGATTGTTCAAGATAAATTCAATGTCAAAGCCAACCAAGTTGTGAAGAGAGTAATGCCAAAAACATGGAAAGGGAACAATTTGTCGATAGCAGTGCATAGCGTCCTTGAGGTCCTTTGCCCCCCGCTTAAACTCAGGCCATCCCTTGCTAGAAATTTTCGAGGTCCCCCCTTATTTGTTCTGCACTCAGTGAGGTTTGTCAAAGGTAAGCAGCCATTTCCCCAGTGCTTCTCTACTGACTATCCCTTGCCCTCCATCACAGACCACAGTTTAAAAAATGCAATGTGCTGTAGGTTGACTTGCCAGCTCATGCACCAAAAGTCTTTGAAATGTCTTAATTGGGCACAATCAAACACCAAAGAAGAGTATTAATACAGAACAAGTTCAAAACAGCCTTCAATCTACTTTATACAAGTTAGTTCAAGACATTTGTGTAGATGGACTTTTTTAAAGCGGCAATGAACAGAACCAAACAATAGAACAGTGAGCATCCGATCATAGAAAAGTCGTCATACAGTACCTCTATGAGTTTCAGACTAGAGAATGACAATGTTCCTAACAGCCTGACACAGAACTACAACACACCCTTATTCAATACAGGTTCAAGACTTTGATTGCAAATTGACTTTTAAAACAGGAATGCATAAACTAAGCAATAGAACAATTACTCACAAAAAGGCATTTTAGTTGTCACAACTACATAAAACATAAACAAGACAGCTATTTGTACTGTTCTCAAACCTTGTGATCACAAAATAGTAACCGGTACCATAAAGCTACAAGCGCTACAGATGTTTAGCAGTTTCTATAGGACAACTCAAGTTTCCCTTCTTGCACAATACCGGTACTGATAAAACATATATAACTACAGATACTACAGAAACTGAATCAGAACACCTGATAGTCTCATAGTACCACCAGAACACTGAACTTGTATTTCCTAGCAAAGCATATTATTGTTTGTACTAACCAGGCCATACTCTTCTATTCTGAGCAATCAACCTGGCAGCTCCCCCTTCAATTTTAGGTCCCCCCCCTAAAGTTAGGTCCCCCCCTAATTTTTATTTTTTTTACAGCTCCCCTCAATAATTTAAGCTTAAAGTTTTTTGCCCCCCCCCCCCCTAAAATAGGCGGGGCCTGACCCTATGGCAGTGCTTAAAAACTTATCAAGGCTAGATGACTATCTCTTCCACTCAACTAAATGACACATGTGATGTACCAGATTTTGAGTACCCATAACAAAGGTATGACCGATGTCAACACCATTAAAGTTGGGACATTATGACATTTATTCCTGTTTGTTTTTGCTAGTTTGTTTTTTTCGGCGGTAATAACTTAGCTTAGCTACAGAGTGTGTTTCCAATGTCAAGATTAATTGGAAAGATGTGTTTAATAGTAAGGCAAACTTTGAACTGTAGTACAATTAGCTCTGCGATGAACTCAGATCATGCTGAGAATAATAAACATAAATTCAAAATGTTTTAAGAGTCAAGACGTTACTTTCTTAATAACCATGAGAGATTGGTATTGTGCTTTTTTCTTTGCAAGTTCTATTGCAAACATATTTAGCAAGGTTTTGCCTTGATGCTAGCTCTGGGATTCCCTAAGCCTTAAGTTGAGTATGTCTTATGTAAGTTCTGCTTTTTTTCATTGGAATTGCTACTGAATTATGCATCAGGTAACGTCTGTGCTTTTTTCATACAATTGCAAATATTTTTCAGCTGTGTGTCGAGGTCGCTGTCTTCGTGTCAAGTGACTCGGCGTTGTTGAAAATAATATTTTTGGTGCAGATGAAACTGTTGGTTTTGCGTTCGAAACATTTTATGTTCGAGTGGTTGAGTTTCATATGCTCTTAATTTTTTTTGTGATGGCAGTTGTGTTTCAAAGAAAAAAAAGAAAGTTCAGTTACTTCAGTGAATGTGATGCCTAACACTATCGTAAGTAGTACTGCTGGAAATACAGAGTTGCTATTTTTTGGGAGAGCATGGTATCTTTAGAATAACTCACAGCTATCAAAGCCTACCTTATTGGAGTCATGTTTTAGGGGACAATCCTATAAAATGGGTTCCAGCACCAACTCGTTATTTGGGATAACTACTCTGTGGATTTTTTAGTATGGCATAGAGGTGAATATTTGTGATTAACACTTAGTTATGCGGTCAATTTTTTTAAAATAACGATTTGATTAATTTGCATATGGTAATAGATGCCCTTAAATGACCGTTTTTAGGCTTTTCCAAAATATTTGTGTTCTTTACTTTTCTATAATTTTTGCTGTAAAACTTGAGGACAACAGAGCAAGTATCGTGTGGCCATGTGCCTTATCTTGGAAAACTCTCCTTCAGCTTCTGCTTTGCGATGTATGTTAGAGAAATACTCTTGTCTCATTTTGCAAATACCTTATGTTCTTTGTTTCTGTCCTTCAGCATGAAGCTTTAGGACAATTTAAATATGTTATGAGTTGTGTACCATGTCTGATAAAACGTTTTTGAGCTGTGCGTGGTTGGTTTTTTTTCGTACCAAACTTTTTCAGATTTTTCAAAAATAGTTCAAAATCTGTTAATTGTACTCCCCCTTTCTGTGGAAGAGTCAGGATAAGTTGGCATGAAGGTTAGGATCACAGGGCTTAAAATAGCGGTCGGACATCGGACAATGTCCGACCCACGGTAGAAATTGTCCGACCGACGACTGGTCAAGCCGCCTGACAAAATGTCCGACCCAAGATTTTGTCTCCTCTCAAAAAGTTTGAACAGCTTTCCCACATGCAACTTGCCGTTTGTGCTGGCTGCACTGCTCAAAGCTATCAAATGTAAACACCGACCACAGCTACTGATGTTTAGCCCGCCCTCTTCAATTAGCATATCCTGCATACAGCACTAGTTCCATTGTTTAGTGATTGATCTACTTAATCTCTACAAGTGCTGCGTCAGTTTCACCTCTGGTGCATTCTACTTTGTTTCGCAATGAAAGAATGTTTGGCTTAGCAATAAAGAAATGCTTTCATCAGACACATG
>JAOBRC010409346.1:0-12323 GCA_027575255.1 Scolionema suvaense
TTGCAGAAAAGCAGAAAATCCTGAAAATCGCCATTTCAGACGTAAATTACCACCCGCAAGCCTAACCAGATCTTCCCCAGACATGACACATGGTCCATAACCCATGCAGAGTAGTCACTAAGAATCACACCAAACATGACAATAAGCGGATAAACCAATTATGACATGTTAAGAAAAACCTTGATAGCCAATTATAGACGTTAATTACCACCCGCAAGCCTAACGAGATCTTCCCGAGACATGGCATATAGTACGCAGAGTTACCACTAAGAATCAAACCAAAAATAGCAAATATCCCATGAACCATTTTCACAAATTTGGAAAAAAAAACCATGAAAATCACAATTTTTGCAAGTAAATTGCCACCTGCAAGCCGAACCAATTTTCTTTTTTGAGATTCCGGCTCTATCAGTTTTCCTTAACTATGGATATTGATCGATTGAGTGGCTATCCAGGAAAAAGTGTCCTACATGAAGAGGCGGAACGACAGATGGAAGCAGGGAATTAAGGATGGACAGACCCCATTTTCAGGAACTATTCTAGAATTTCAGGGCAGGGTCTGGATTTGGTCAAAAAGGGCACTTTTTATCCAATTCCCTTCCAAAATCTGTGATTTTAACCACATATCGGTCAAAAAGGGCACTTTGTGCCAAGATTAAAGAGGGCCAGCATCCGATATTTGGACCCTTTTTTGTTCTAGAATAGGGCATGATTTTATAAGACTCTGCCACTAAAGCAGGAGTAAAAAAAACAAACAAACAAAACAAAATGGTAGGAGCCGAGGAGAAACATATAAATCAATAACAAAACTTACTGGATTAAAATGGTTCACATGAATCCAGTAATCAGGAGCCTATAGAAACAAGGAAATGACAGGAATAATGACAGCAAATTGGCATTTATAACTATGAACAAAAACTTCACACACCTTCCTAGTACAGTTAACATACAAATCTTCATACAATGAGCAGAACTGCAAATCAATAAAATATTGTCATCCTAGACGTTACTTTCTGTGGGCTATACAAACAACCAGGCTCTTTTTCAGAGAGAGCAACTCACAGCATCAGTGGACTCCCACAAACTTCATATAGAATATTTGTGTTAGATAAAAAAACAAAACAAACTGTAAGCCATTAGATTGACACCACAATTGACCAAATATGGACACTTTAAAAAAAAAACCCTGAAAATAGCCACAATGACATAAATTGCCACCCAGAAGCTGACCAACATGCTCCCAAGATAATACACATAGCATATATGCTGTCCCTAAGATTAACACCAAAAATGGCAAAAAACCAATGAATCGTTTTTGACACATTTGGAAAAAACCCTGAAAGCAGCTGATTTGTAAATAAGTAGCCTCCTGCAAATCTAACGAGATTTTCCCCTGATTTGGCACACGGTTCATAACATACCATAGTGTGCAGAAGTTTTCAAACCCTACCCGTTTATAATTTAGCTCTCCGATCTACATCTGCCCAACCATTAAAATTTTTCTTTTACTCGGGGCTTTCGCCGGCTAGGTTGCTCGTCAGTGGCCAACACCAGAAGGAGGAAAATTCACACAAAACATTGTTGAATGAAAAATATCACCAAAGGCGTAAAATGTGACTAGGAGCAAACACATTCCAGAGAGAAGCAGTGAACATGTGACTCAATCCCTTTAACGGGGTAAGCTCAGTCGATGGTATGGACTACAGGATAACGACAAGAGAGCCAGAGAACTGATGTAAACAATCTCCTACATGAAGTTATGGGAGCCAAATCATCGAAAGCAAATGACACAAAATCACGAACATCACACTACAAAAATGCCGGATGAGTACATGGAAAGCAGACCTGAAACAATCTGATAATAGATAATGTGCAAGACACCGAGAGTTGACGTGAACATGGTCAATAAATTAATTTGATGGTCAAAAGAAAGAAGGAGATAAGTGGAAAGTTTGGGTCGACAAACTGTTTGTTTTAAAAGGAAAAAACAATCAAAGCCATCTCTGCACTTGACTTCTTGCTAGCAGCTCCGTCTTCCACAAAGCCTTCAAAACGAAAAAATAGAAGAATTTACCAAAGTCGTAATTTCAGGGACACATGTCGAAAATAACATGGCATTGAATTGATATCACTTTAATCCATGGGGAAACTTTTGAAAGTAAGCATCCTTATCAGATTCAATAGGGCAAGAAGTGTGATGTTATGACGTCACATGGCATCAAAAACCATACCGAAACAGCCAAGGATGCAGACAGACAAAAAATCACATTTCTAAATGCATGTCAGCCCTAACAACAAGTTTTTTAAAAAATTATTATGTCCTATTTTTCGTGGAAATAGTTCATAGAGCCAAGTTGCATCAAATATTTGTGCCAGCAAATTTGTAGCTGCGACGTCACATGACATCAAAAAACTCGATTTAAGAATTTAAGAAAATTGCTGTCAAAGTTGCAGTACGAAAATGGTCCATTTTAAAATTTTTTTTCAAAGCAAACTTCATAGCTACAAATTTGTACAAAGATATTCTCTCAGCTAAAACCAATTGGGTGCAAAACGTAGTCCATCATGTGGAGCATCTAGCAAGTTATCAGCTGCATGACATCCTTGAAAACGATTCATTATCCTCAAAAATGCATGGGAGGCGCCTTGGTCTGTCTAAGTAACAACCTTAAAAAAATTCAATCGATATGAAACTCGTTTTCCACTATTTTCACACCTGAAAGAAAGTTTTAAGGGCTTTAAAAAATTCCACTTATTAGATTTTGAGAAAATTCAGTCAAAGTCATCATACGAAAACTAATAATCTTTTGTTGTTTTTCCAAAACAAAACTCATAAAAGAAGATTTCTACGAAGACATCCAGGAAGATAAAACTGATGGGTGGTAAGAATACACAAAAACACTTTTAAGAGTGTTATGAGTAACATGACAAGAGGAGCCTAGTAGAATGAGGGGCTTGGCTCCCCCCCCCCCCCCCCAGAGGACTAGAACAAGTCTCTCCTGGTAACAGGTTACTTTGTAATTCTGTCGATCGAAAGGACAGTAGAAGCTGTGGTATGGACCTGCATAAAAGTGGAACAATTACAAGCACACATGAATGGGGGAATATTAACATTTCAACACAGAAGTATGAATAGCAGAAACGATAAGTGCAAGCTGCCAGCAGCAATAAGTGAGAGCCAAATAAAGATTTTTGGATTGGTTCAAATTCACACGTAGACCAAGGTTAACACCTTTGCACCAGGACTTGGGACCTGAAAGTAGCTTTAAACATGTTTTACGACGCCAGCTCTCAGCACAGGTGCTATGCCTGGCCTACAATTTCAATACAAAAGAATAAATACACTAACATCATGAGCTGTTTGACATCATCAAAGACGGTCAATTATCACAAAAAATGCATGTTTTTACCCTCATTCTTCCAAACTGAAAACCACATGATGGCAAGCAATTAGTAGAAAACGAGGACAAAAATGCCCTTTTTGAGCCCTTAAAAAGCCATGACCAAGTATGGCAATTTCAAATTTGTTTAATTTTCGTAATAAAACTGGCTATATTCTCCCCTATGTGAAATGTTATCATTTGCCAATCAGTATTTGCAGAAACATCGGCAGAACACCACAAAAAATCGCAAAATTATCATTATTGCAATTTTGCCTTTTATTCACCTTTAACAGAGAATAACTTTTAGGCCTAATATGGTATACTCATTATTTTATACAGCAATGTGATCCTATGTCAGCATTGAAAGATCTTTTTGTCTTTACCATTAAAGGGGTAAAATGGTCAAAATTGAAATTTTAACAGATGATAAAGCACAACAAAGGTCAGACTCCCCATCAACACTACAGCAAAAGCTGGCCTAGTTCTGGAGATATTCTCTATCAAAGTCTAGCTACTACCATCTTGATTTTTCCAACTTTTCATGATGTCATTGGAGTCCGTTGCTAGGTATTGCTATTTCCTTGGTAACACGAAGGCTTATGATATTTTCTTTCATGGGTCTTAAACATATTGCTTAGCTCTATGATGAAATGAATGAGATAACCCTTAACAATAATCCAATCTTCAGTACTTTAGAAACAAAGAGTAGATAATTTGAGAGTGACAACAGTGACATGCATAATTAGTGGCAAGATACCAGCTACTGTCCAGTACTGAACTTTGGGACAACATATCTCCAGAACTATATACATACGCTTTTGTCGTGAAATAGAAACTGTATGTCATGTTTTGCTGAGCTCTATTACCTGTTAAAATTTCATATCTCACCATTGTTCCCCTTTATAATTACAGCCAAAATGACACCCCCCCAAACCTATCTGGCTCCATGTCAGGTACCACGATGTAATAAATGACGTCAGTAACTTCCAAATTATGCAGCATCACGACAATGATGCCATGATGGCTCCCGATGAAATTGTTGCAAAATGAAAGCATGCAACGTAGTTGTGCTTCAGGGCATAGTCTGTCATCACAGTAGTCTTGCAACGCGAAGGGAAGAACCGAAAAAGCAATAGGAATAGATAAACCCTTACTTTAGTGCGTCTATCCCAACCAATTATGACACCCCTGTATCCAAATTTCTTGTGCTTGATAACCTGACCAACTCGGTACTTTACACCAGCACGGTCTTTCCTAGGCTCCGGGGACGTAGAAAAATAACCATTAGGTTCCTTATACTCAAACACTTCCTTGGCTACACATTCTCCATCAAAATTCCAATTTACAGTCCTGTCCACAATGTCATGCACGTATGACTTCCACTCCTTCCAGTTAAACAAATGTCTCAGCGAGTTAATACTGCCCTGTAGCAATCTACAAAAGTAAGATCGGCATACAATTAAACATAGATGAACAGAAAACATTTCTGATCAAAATTGCGCAAGAATAGACGGTTGACTCCTAACAAAGGTATTAAACCAGTGAACAAATTAGTACCATAGGCCATGGATTTCAAAAATTTTCTATACTTCCATTCCTATACTGATCCAATGACCAATCTGATCTTCCAAAATGAATTTCACCACTTTTCTACTAGTTTTCAATTATTCTTACTACACATATCACCTCATTCCAGCACTTACTTATTACCCAATTAAATTTTGGCAGATATTCAAGAAAAAGCTGAAAACTGGCAGACCCGACCCGTTAACTAGCTTGCCTTCCCTAACAGTATGCAAGCATTGCATATTTTCCTATTAGTAGGTAGTAATTTCCATCAGCTCAGGCAAAAGGATCTGATCATGATATAAATTTTGACAGCAAACTTTAACTTCAGATATCGACATGATGATGCTAACCAGAATGATGAATTTCAAGGTGCAACAAATACGCGTCTGTGCGTTCCTACAAACTTGTCAACCTAAATGTGTGTCCTAAACGAACGCAGCAAATTTTAAATATATTCGCTGATGAACGCCTAGCATTTTCCAATGACGTTCGCTTTTCTTCACCGATGTCCACTTCTATTTGGACTAACAAACCTGCTATAAAACAGACGAATACTGGATGCCAGGAAAGCTGTCTCCATTGCCTGATTGAACCAACAAATATTGATACCTTCGCAGCGTTGCTGAATTCAATGGACCAATCTGACATGTATTTGTCAAGCACAGACCGCTACGATAAGTAACTATGAAAGAACAACACAGACCTTACTTCTCCGTGAAAGGAGACCCATCGTGCATGCGCACCTCTAGACGCTCCTAAATAATCAGAGGTGAGCAATTTAGGTGCTCCTAAACTTTTCCCATCTCACTCCTTTATAACATATTTTACTGAAGCACACTAGAGCTATAACATATTTCACCTCCAACAAATTCAGATCCAAACAAGAAGTGGGGACATTAGATTATTTTTTATCAATGCCATCAAATACCAGGAACTAAATTGTGTTGTTCAATAGTAGAATACTACTGTACAGGAAAGTGTCATTATTCCTGAAAAATTGCATTTGTTGACCAATCAGATCACCAGAAGCGGCAGAATCAAAATGGAGGTTCTAGCTGGGGTAGTCATCTGCTTGAGAACAACACAGCAGAGGACATAACTCATTGATGATCTAGAAGACTCTAACCTTTATGTGGTGGTTGATCATAGCAGACATGCAGTACAATTTTACCGTTAAACACCAAAGTATTTCAACTTACAAGCTATTAAATGGCAAAGGCACACAGCTAATGTCCTGTAGTAAATGTACTAACTAGTTAGCTCATTCCCATTAACAACAGGGGTTTCAAAAGTTTTTCAAGGTGCAGGCTCCAGCATGAAAGTAGGCGGATCAAACTCTCAATATCGCCATTGTGTCCTTTCTTATTTACTCATATATCGGAAAAGTAGCAGGCACAAATACTGGAATATTTAAAAGTAGGAGTCCCGTTGAGCCAGCTGCTGCCTACTTTTGAAACCATTGAACAGGTACTGAATGCATTGCCTGAAGTGACAGGAAATTATTCTGATTAAGTTATTTAGCGATTGTGAAGCCATCAAGGAAGTCCTAAAAGGAGTGGAATAGGTCATTCCAAAGCGTTTTCAAGTTAATTCACTGGGTGCAACCCACGAGCAAGTGACCCTCTTTTTATTCATGCGGAGGCTAGGTAGAGCATGCACATGTGGTTAAAAGGAGTTAGATAAAATATGTGAATTGTGACAAACTCCTAAAATTTCCAAGGAGTTTGTCAAAGAACGACCTGAAAAATTTATTCGTTGCACCCTCAATTTTACCCACAATTTTACAAGTGTTTGTCCTATGTTATGTGCGTATTTCTGACTATTTATCCCTTTTAAGTTGCAACTTTGCCCATGAAAAACGTCAACTGCCCTTTTCATCTGTATGGGGTCAGTGGAATATCCTGATGACATGTTATATTTTGAGGGAAACCAAACGTTGACAATCAGTTTCGCTGAGAGTCTTGCATATGAAGTGGGTGGAAGTCCATCTGGTGGTTATCTTATTACATCAAATTAAGTCACAAAATTAATCCTGCCACACCATCAAAAATGCGGCTTAAAAGAGTGGCTTACTTAAAGGCCAGGCAAATTCTAGAAAACTTAATTGCGGCTGGATGACTTTATTCAATACACAATATCACTGTTCACTTTTATCATCACCACTTTTTACTATAGCATTAAGTTCCTCTAAAATATTCGTGCCTTCATCATGATAGTTGCAAAGTAAATCTGCTCTAACTTTTTCTTCAGTATTAAGTGACTCCTGCCTCTTAATTGAAACCTCATAAACGCCTAATTTTGTCAAAGTTTGGCTTAGTTGCAGCACGGCTTAATTTAGTGCAGCGGCATTAGATACCCAGCTTAATTTAACGTAGTAAGGTACGCATAAATACATAGGAGAACACAACATAAAGTCTGTTACTTGCCTCCTTGTCAGATATTCCCTGTCTGTTGCAGCAGGAGACATCCACTTGGAGAGAAAGTACTGTGCAGGAACTGCAAGTAGCAACAACACGAGTTGCACTCCTGGGCGTACCATACTTGTTGAATTGAAATTGGTGACAAAAAGCTATTTAGCTAGACTCTACATGTTGGTACGCTAAAACAAAAATAATGCAGGCAAAAATACAATTTATACTTCATAGCAACAACAGTAAACCAAGAACCTCCACTAAAGCAATAGACACTATGTACGAAGATGTCTTGGTGAATACCCCAATGTCGATGAATCATTACAGTTCCAACATCAAATCACAAATACTTGTATCACACCATATGCAAGAATAAATGAGATTAATGGTTACTATGATTCATACCAAAACAACCTAAAATGACTTTTGAACATAAACGGGCATGCTAACATCACAAAAATAATCGTTATTGGTTAAACAATAGAAAGGTCAAAAGATATTTTTCATACATGTCAAAAGGTACGTGGTACAACTACAGCATACAAAATACAAGCAAGTAAGGAACACATATCAACAACTTTCATGAGCACCCTAGCGACTTGAGAATAATCACTTCTAAGGCAATGATCAGTTTTGTTAGATATGACAAGAGGTTCAAAAAATGAAGAGAGAAATTCACACAAAACGTTGCTGAAATAAACAAGTAAACTAAGTCTCGATTTTTTACAATGACAACTGGGACTACTTCAGAGACACCAAATTATCAGAATGCCATTTAGTGCATTAAATGAGCTTAATTTTAACTTAGCCGTGGAGAAAGGTATAAACAACACAACTGATGCAGAACTCCATTTGTTTGAAAAACCTGAACATCAAACGCTATTCAACCGTATCAACAATGTGATTAGTAACTACAACCAATCAAATAATGATAACAAAAATCTGTGAAAACCCTTTCAAACGTAAATATGTTGACATGACAAACATGACCAGCAATTGTTTTCTATTCACCACCTGAACATTCACTCGATCACTTTTCATATCAAAGAACTTAGACTTGTTCTTGACATGCTTCAATTTAAATTTGATATAATTTGCATTTAAGAATCAAAGTTAAAAAGAACTTATACACCCCTTGTTGACATTACTATTGCTGGATACCATGAACCATTAGGAACACCAGCAGAAAGTGCTAAGGGTGGTGAATCGATTTATGCCAACTCTGAGATAAACTTGGTACCTAGGAACAACCTGATTATTTACAAAACCTAAAGAGCCTGAGTCTTTCTTCATACAAATAAAAAACGATAGGCCAAAAAACAGGGTTGTAGGTGTTATCTATCGTCACCCATGCATGGACACCAAAACTTTATTGATGATCATCGGAAAGTGCTCATGGAAAAACTCTCTCATGACAAAAGGAAGATATTCTAAGCTGGTGACTTTAAAATTAACATGCTTAATGCTACTTTTAATGAATTGATATCCGAATTCTTGGATGTGATGATGGGTAATTTCTTTCTGCCAACTATCACTGTTCCTTCAAAAATTAATTCATTCCCTAAAACCTTGATTGACAATATTTTCATATCTGATATCAATCCTGATTCTGTATCTGGAAATCTACTTATTGCTATTTCAGACCACCTTCCCTCCTTTTAAATAAAGCCCTCAGTATCTCTCAAAATTTCCTTCCGAAAAAGCATAATCTGGTTAAGAGAGATTTCAAAAAATTCAACAGAGTAGACTTTATCTCAGATTTCCTTGATATTGATTGGGATAAGGAACTTCAACTTGAGGCTGATGATTTTAACTTGTCCACTAATAAATTTATTGACAAAATGAATGGCCTGCTTCATACCCATGCACCAATCAGGAAACTCACAAAAAAAATACAAAGGGCGATACAAACCTTGGATTTCTATGGACATCATGAATATGTTGAGTAGGAAAAATGCCACTTTAAAAAAGATCGTCAGGTGTAGAAGTCCTGATTTTAAAGCAGAATAGAAAGATGAGTTCAATCAATTGAAAAATGGAATTATTTGCTTCACTAGATGTAATAGAAAAGACCACTATCAAAAGTTCTTCAAAGAAAACATGGAGAATACCAAGGAAATTTGGAAAAGAATTACTTTATTACGCAAAAATAACGCGTTACGCCAAATAGCGCGGAACAAATTAATGTGATCAGAAATTAACGCGAATCAGAAGTTTGGGTTTAAAACTGTGCGGTAATTAACGCGAATCAACGAATATGTAATATTCACATGGCATTTAATTAACACGAATTTTCACTGTCAACAAAATTTATTTTTACTGAAATACTTTGGAAATGACGAAGATGATGACGAAGTGGTTGAATTTCAAGCGGAAAAAGCTGATTAAGTTAATAATGATAACTAGGACATTCAGATATTATAAAAAATATTTTGGTTTCCTGTAAGTAGGATGTTTTATCTTTAACAGAACGTTTGAAGAAAAGCACTCCTGATCCTTCCGTTTTGGACCCTCTCTGTTGTCCGTACTTTTATGAAACAGTAAACTCTGGCTATTTTCAGTTGTTTTAAAAAGGTACATAAAAATTAACGTTTGATGAATCTAACGGACGTTTATTTAACGCCAGACATTTAACAACGGATGAGAAATTAACGGGGTTTTAATTAACGCAAAAAATTTCAATTCGCGTTAATTAATGTACCGCGTTATTTTTGTGTAATAAGGTAAAGAGATCATTAGTATTAAATCCAGGAAATGTGACCATCCAACAGCCATTCTGGATTCTGAAAACATTCTCACAAAGCCAAAGGAAATGGCTATGGCTTTTAATTCATTTTTCTCTTCTGTAGCAGATAACATAACATACTTCGAAATCATGAACATGATCGTAGTAAATCTTTCCTTGAATTCTTAGGTGCTTCTCCCAGCAATTCTCTTGCTGTTGAGCTTTCTACTCATGAGGAAGTTTGTAAACTTATACGCTCACTTGAATCCAATAACGAATAAGGCCCTAACAATATTGATATAAATATACTTCTCTGGCTTGCTAATGATATATCTATTCCACTGTGTATACTGTTTAACTTATCAATGAGTTCTGGTGTTCATCTGGAATTATTTCATATTACAAAAGCAATTCCAATTTTAAAAAGGACTCTTGATTGCCAATTAGCAACTGCAGGCCAGAGATCTCAGAAAATTCAACAGAGTGACTTTATCTCAGATTTTCTTGATTTTGATTGGGATAACAATACATATCCATACTAGGTTTCAATTCTGATATTAAGGATCTGTACTAGGCCCTTTGCTCTTCTTAATATATATTGTTCATGATCTTCACAAAGCTATATTGCATGCAGAAGTATTTCACTTTGCTGATGTTACAAACTTACTGCACATAGGCTCTTCTGCAAGGATGGCACAAAAGCAAATTACTAAAGACCTGAAATGCTTGTGTAAATGTCTACTTGCAAATAAGATTTCCTTACACTGTAGCAAAACAGAGTATGCCATCTTTCATAAGCCATCATAGCCTGCACCAACTATAAAAATCAAAATGAATGGACATAGAATCTATCCTTCTTCCTATATCAAGTATCTTGGTATCTCTCTTGATGAAACACTCAGTGGGAAGCACCACTACACGTTTTTAGCTGAACACCCTTATCAGAGCTAATGGAATGCTTTGTCAAAGACGTCATTATATTTCCGCTCCTGAAACGAAAAGTATCTACTATGCAATTTTTTCCTCTCCCCTTATTTATGGGTGCCAAGTTTGGGGGCAAAAAGGTAGGTAATGCTTATTATGGAATGGAAGAATTTGCCAACTGCAAAACAGAGCACTACGCATATCGAATTTTGCCGACTTTCATATCAATGCTTAATAAGACATATCGTAAATTAACATTACCTGATCACATTATTCTTGAAAACGTTCTAATTGTTTAGCATGGTAAGTTGCCTGCATGCTACAAAAATCGTTTCATGTCAACATTCCAGACTTGACATGTTGGAACTAAGAAATCTATGCAAGGATCCTTATTTGTACCTTTCAAATCAACAACTAGGTTTGGTCTCCATTCCACTACCCTCTTCTGCATTGGAAATTGGAACATGTTTACTGAGAAGTTGAGCATCAGACTTGACGACCTTTCCACAGGTGAGCTAAAATCAGTGTTAAAAAAATATTTTCTTGACTCTTATTAGTTTATGTATTATGTCAGTCTTTTTCCCTTCTGCAGTGCCACAACACGGAAGCTTGCTTTGTTTTGAATTTGTCTATATACGAGACTTGATATACCCATAGTTTCATTTAATAAGCTGGTTTTATTTATTTTTTTCTATTTTTTATTCTCTCTCTTTTTCATTGTCATAATTATACTTGCAATCCTTTATCATACACCGGTCTAATCTGAACTCACAACTCATTGGGTTTTTTTCTTGGCAGGGTAGGTCACTAGAACAGAGGATCTCTGTGCTGACCTACTCCCTTCTGAATGATTAAGAGTTAATCCTGAGTAATAGTTGCCTCTCCGTCCTCAAACTTGCTTATATTTTTGACAAAGCTACTGTAATAGTCATGGAATTGGCATTCAAATCTCAAAACAGATAAACCTGAATCATGTTTCAGAATTATTTGATATCTACCACTCACAATTTGCTTGTTATTATCGGATGGAAATGTATTTGAGGCACCTTTTATCGTAGTCTGTATTTAGAAAATCATTTGTTGAAAGTATGCTGCAGGGCTTTCCAAATTGCGTGCACGCTCGTGACGCAAAACGTTTTTGCGTGCACGAAATTTTCGTGCACGCCAAATTCCATGGTCAATCAGCATTTCTACTTCCAAGGCCAGCTTCTTCTGCCGACCAAACAGGCGGCGCCGTTTTCCATCGCAGCAACTGCCCCATTATGGAAACGAAGAACATTCACGGTTTTCTCTGGTCTATCCCAGTTTCTG
>JAOBRC010409457.1:0-12323 GCA_027575255.1 Scolionema suvaense
GGGGGTCGACAGAAGGTGTCTGCTTTATGGAAGTGTCCGCCTCATAGAAATTTGTCGCAAGGTTTTTGCTCAGCAAAAAGTAATGCATGTGTTTCCTCTTTCGTCTATGAGCTTCCAAGACCAGTTCCTTTTCGAAATTTTTCTAAAAATTGCATTTAGGAACATGAATAGTTTACTCCAACGCCAGGTATTCTGAACATTCACCATACTCCAAGACCTGCCAGGGTTTATGATTTTAGTGCGGCACGTCCCTGTATATATTTTGAATCATTCCCCTCCCCTTGGGACGTGCATATGGCGAATTATATGTTGGTTTTGCATAAATTACAGATAGGAAGTATGGCCACGAATGTCCTACTGGCATGAATGTTTGAAACAAATGGTTCCAAATAATTTTTCGCACAGCATTGCTCGTTTGTGTCCACTTTAGAGAGGGTTTTTCCGAAGGAAAACATTCATTTCGTCCCAAAAACATGCTTTATGGAATGTCCACTTAACAATTGTCGGCTTCATTGTGATCTGTTTATAAAAAATTTACAAGGAAACCGTCTGTTTCCTCGATGATGGTCTGCTTCATAGAGGTGTCTGCCTTATGGTGTGTCCGTCTTAGGGAGAGTCAACTGTGTTTGAAAATCTTAAGCCAGATAGTAATAGCGACTGATGTCTGGTCAGAGGGTGTCGCTGCTGACAGTGCAAAAGTGATGCAGTTACTTCTGTCAACTACATGCAGATGACAAACTTTCCTGTCATTTGTATTACTCCAAGGTGATCACGTAGCCATGAAAATTTTGGAAAAGTGTTTGTAAGTATATACAATATTCCTCAATGAATCTTGTTTATGTTTTAGCGTAGTCTGTTGTGAGGAACCTTTATGTACCTTGTCACGGCAAGTAACTGTTTGCAGAATTCATTATTGCGATTCGAACCTGGAAAAGTTGTGTTTGCATCATAAATTTCTGCGATTGAGAACTATTTGATCAGTTTTGCGGAAGAAATTTTTGCGATTGACTGTTTCGTATTAACTTTTGCCAAACCAGTTTTATCTATTGCATTGTAGTATTGCTGTGACACATAGCTCAAATGCAGCTCTACCTGTCTTAGCTGCGTCAAAGAAAAACAAAACATAGAATCTCACAAATGATTTAAATGGACTGATTCTTGGTACCTAAAACTTTTTTGTTGAAAAGTTTGCAAAACAAAGTTTTGCGATTTGCGTACATAAAAACTTTTGCACCATAAATTTTTGCGATTTGCCAACTACTAGCAAGTTTTGTGGCATAAGTTTTTGCGAAAATAGGCCTAAGTCACAAAAATAAATTCCGCTAAAGTTCCTTCCGCAAATGCTGAAAGATTTTTCATTATTTCGAGGTGTTGCGAAAAAGTCCATTCTCTCACCCCCACCTGAAATCTGAACCATGACAGATGAGGCAATGAATTCACCCACAGAGTTAGTACCCTGGGAAAACTAGAAGGTATGCAAGTTATTGCTAAAAAGTCTGGGTGGTTCAGATTTTATGCTCTTGAGCAGCTCCACAAATTTTGGTTTGCCCCCCCCCTCCCTTTTTGCGAAGCGAAAAACATGCCCTTCAAAGAGTGAGACTCAAAATCCAAAGAAGGAATCTTAGGAATATCAGTTATTATTTATGAAGAGCTTCATAGAGACTTGTCGTGCCTTCCAATATACAGTTTTTCCCCTAGGGAAAGTCCGGTTTTCTAACTGTGAGGGAGCACTAATAGCCAATTTTCTCATTTTTTGTGACAGGTCAAAGGTGCAAAGTGATCTTTTGTAGAGTACGTGCTAAAAAGAGAACCAATGAAGATGTGGAATTGATTTTTGTTTACCAGTCTGGAGGTGACACTCAGAATGGGGTGGTTTCCCAGAATTAGTTCAGTGGAAAGGGTACAAAGTTTGGAAATGCTGTGATTTTTGAGACTTAAGGGATCTGAAATCTGGAGTATTTTAATTTTTTCAAATCACAAGGCTGATAACTCTCTTGGTCTCCTAGATCAAAATTGAGGTCTAGAATACTATAACACGTGAGGTTGTGCACTTTTGAAAAGGCCTCTTAATCATAATTTTAAATACTAATGGCTTCTACTCAATAATCTTTCTCTTGGGAATCTCGAGCCTGATTGGAAACAAACATCTCCTCTCTCGATGGCCTGCATCGCAACCAGGATTTTCAGTCTGGCATGATTTTCACTTTATATATTTCCAAATTTTCCATCCTCTCCGCCAAAATTTTTATTCAACTGCAATGAATTTCACTCATTTCAGATGTATCCACGGAAATGTGAAACATTTACCCCTTCCATGCGCGAATCTTAAAGGCCCAAGCCTTGCTTCTTGTCTGTTCTTGCGTGAAGGATTTCAAAGGAATAAAGGTGATTGACGATATATGATATTTAAGCAAAAGATGTGCACCTGTTTTTGGACGCCAATTTACATGACAATAGAAATCCAACCCCAGTGGCTTCATGTGTCAATAGAGAGCTTATGCAAGCTGACATCATGACATTGACATTGTAGCATTATCGCGGCTTTCGGCTGCTCGCTTGCTGGCCAGAGTTGAGTTTTTAATGTTAGTGTCCTCGGAGAATTGCTCAGGTTTCTGTTGGTGGTATTGTTTTGCAGATTGCGTTTTTGGAGGCCTGTAGATTTGAGACAAAGCATTATGAGACAGTTTTGGCATGTTTTCTCACTAGAACTTTGAGTTTTTGGTCAGAATGGAGAGAATGGGGTGTAGGAGCGTGCATGGTAGTGTTGTATGGAGCGCTGAAGGCCATATCCAATTTTCATCCCTTCATGGCCGAAATAGCAGATTTTCATATAATCTGTTTTTGAAGCCCAACTACTGGTCAGAAAGGAGCAGAAATCCAGCACAAGACTTTTTTTTATCAAAAGATCTGTTTATTCCTAAATTGCCAAGAACCATTCAAGAATCACCTTAGTTCTTAGTAAAAAAAATACGTAGCGCCAAGTACCCGTTCAACAACTGACGAAATCTTGCAAAAAAGGGTATTTTCAAAATATTGCATGTTTGAGGGACTGTAACTTCTAAACAACTGTAGTAAAGGAACGCCGTTAGGTATTCCTTGTTAGAACTTTTTGTTTTCTTTTTAGAAATAAAAAGTTACCGACATAGGTCGGTGTCGTGAGGTCACGTGACGCCTAAGTCTGCAAAAAATCACAAAAATTGTTGTTGCTTGTCGGAGTTGAAATGCAACTTTTGAAAATTTCAATTGGTACAAGCTTTTGTGTACTTGCTATAGGCAGATCAAATCAACTTTTAAGGGATTTTAAAAAAAATTATCGGCACGGATTTTGAGAAATTTAGTTTTGAAGTCAAAATTTTGTGATTTTGTGATTTTGTGATTTTTCAAAAAAGTCAACTTTTCGACTGCTAATTCCAAAAATGTGGTGCATAGTGGTTTTAACTAGTCTATGTCGTAGTAAAACTTATACTCTCTAAGTTTCACCAAGAATGAGGTTTGTCACTGACGTCAGAATGACGTCACGTGACGTCAAATGTGCCAAAAATCCTCATGAAATGAAAATTTGCATAATTTTTACAAAAAAAATTCTTGAATTCTAGGACTATCTGAGTGCATTTGTATCATTGAATCCACAGAAGTCCAATTTTTTTGCAATTTAGGGATTTTAAAAAAAATTGTTCAGGGAGATTTAGAGTAAATTGACGTCAAAGTCGGAACATCGGTAAAAGTTGCCATTTTTTCTCCTGTTTTTGCACCATCACTTTCAGAGAACCAAATTTCACAATTAACTATGAAGTTAATATACTTGTGTTACTATGTAAGATCATCTTATGGTCTACCGAGGAAAAATGTTTTCAGCTTGACGTTGTATTTCCGACGTATGACATCATCAAATAGGGATTGGTTTTTCTAAAAAACGCGACTTTTGATCCCTCCTGAATTGAAACTGTGCTCAAATAAGGAGTTCTGACGGTGGATTTGGCTTCTTCGTACTACGATCGTGATATCTACCAAGTTTCAGCAGTTTTGAAGCAAGTTTAGGGGCTTTCAAATGCAAAAATCGGAACAAAGGCCATTCTTTGGCCAAAACCAAAAACGGCCTATGCACCCCTGAAATCCCATGACCAAATAAGGTCACATCCAAAGTTTTGCTATCATACCTAAGATCTGACGTTGTATTACTATGTAAGAAAGTTTCAACTGATTTCATGAACTTTCACAAAATGACAAGCAAAAACCTTGAAAAAATAATTCATTTTACAAAGTACCGATATTGCCATTTTCTCACCTTTGACCGTGAATAACTAAAAAACCTCTATAGGTTTAGATACTAACTCTCTACCATTAGATAGTACTCACAGAGTTATCAAAAGGAGCAAAGAATCAGACCCGTCACTTGTCGGCAATGTTGTCAAAAATGACATCAAAAGTGCCAAAAATGAGCCCTAAAAACCCTATCTGATGGCATGTCGGATGTCGTGACGTCAGAAAAATATCGTCAGGCAAAGTGCCAAACATATTTTAAAGTAAAACTGAATAAATTGCCCGCCCATCCGTGAGCTAGTTTTACCGATACCGGCACCGATGTCGGAATGCCAAATCGAATTGTCAAAAATCGAACAAACGTTATTTTGACTTTGTGCAGACGTCGGATGGGTGTTGGATGTAAATTTTTTTGACCAAACCTCATTTTTCAAAAGCAGAATTTTATCATTTACTTAAGCCACACATCAGTTGCTCAAAATCGTCAACCTTTTAAGAAATATCGGCGATTTTCCGAGACACTGTCATTTTTGGTCAATTTTTGGCGTCAGAAAACAACGTTAGCCGTTGACGGTCTTGGAACCCATCTCAAAATTTGTGCCGTCAAATTTCGTCAAACTTTCAGGACCAGACAATCCGGTCGATAGCCTCACAAGTGCCACAAATTTGGCCGCATTTGCAAACCGAAAGGTTGTTTGACCTACACAGTTGTTGGTCCTCCCTAAGGAATCGACAAGACACTAACATTAAATACTCAACTCCGCATTTGTTCAAATACTGTTCTTTTTACTTTCAAGTCAGCAAAATCAGGGAACTGCAATGCCAACCTTCAAAACTGACACAAAATTCGGAAATTTGAGTCAGCTTTCCAATAATGACCTTCATCAATTTTGAATGTGCTCTTAGCCAATCAGGTTGCATTGCAAAAAGAAAAAAAACGTAAACAAAACAAAAACGCACTCGTCGTTCTATCAAACTGTGTGGTATATTTATGACATGTTTGTTCAGTTGCAAGCTTTGGTGTGAAGAGTTGTAGTGCGCATAAAGAAACATGAAGAGTTTCGCTTTCAGGTTGCCCATCCACTAGAAAGCTCAAATCATCTCCTTCTGCCTCGAATGCCAATGTCTTACATTATTTTTCTCTGCGTAAATCAAATACGAATTTGGCATTGACATCAACACTGCAAGGTTGAATAGATGATTGTTATCGATCGGCAGTGCCACAATGTCAACTTGCTCGACAAGCTTTTTTTAGGAAGCATAGTTTATGTGGCTTGAAATTTATGGATTTTTATTGTTGTTGTTGTTGTTGTGGCTTATATGACTCTTGTTTGCGTCCTTTTTTGAGCATTCTTGTTCCAGGTGTTGCATGTACATGCTTTTTTTTCTACTTCTGAATCAATCTGACCATCTGGAAAGGGCTGAGTGTTGGGTGCCCATAGAACATGTTTAAAGCCAAAGCCAGAGTCTGAAGCGCCAGCGCCCAGATGGTCGTTGTTCCTCAAAGAAGTTCAGAATATATTCCACGCATGTTGGCCATTTCGCTACGGTGTCTACCACTGTAATTCTTTGGGGTCGATTCAATTTTCATGCTTCTTTTCTTCATTGATATTTGTCCTGTTCATCGGCAAGTCATTTACCCTGGAAAGGATGGAAGTGTTGGGCCACTCTCAGGGATAATATTTTTTTCTCCTGTTTGAACTCATTGTGTTTAGCAGCATTTTTCATGTATATATGTGTATGCAGTATTTCATCGTATATGTATCATCAGCAATAGAACTGGAGAAATTGTTTGTCTGGTTTCTATGCTTGGTTTTAACTATAACCATTATTAACTTCCATTTCATTGCCCCAATAGTGAAGACTGAATTTTTTATTTTTTTTTTTGGGGGGGGGGTTGATTCTCTCTTTGATTTCATCACACAGCTATCATAATTAACATGCGTTTGAAAAGTATGCCTTTGGGTTACTGAGGAAATATTAATACTTCGCAACCTACTTCAAGGATGCCATAGAAACAGCAAGATGATAGCTACTGGGCTTTTATGACTAGACACCTCCTTAACTGTGTAAGCTTTTTTATTTGTGAAATATATTCTGAATGTTATATTTTATGTCCTCTGCTGACCAACTGCAGACACCCCACTAAACATTTGATGACCACAGTAATCTTTCGTGGACTTAAACACAAATGATCAAACGAAAAATTTTTGACGAAGAATTCTGTACTCTAAGATTTAAATTATATACAGTGGATGTGTCATACTCTTTAAAAGTGCATCCGTAGAATTCATAAATTTAAGCATATGTCACTGTCGTCAATCCCTGTCAGTTACTGTCAGCTAGAGCTTCATATTTATTTCTCGATGTCTACGACCAGTTCGACACATCCGACTCTGGCATTGGTTGTCTTGTCACGGACATCAGCTTCGATTTTGTATTTGCCCTGAAAAAGAGGTAAAAGATAGAAGCTGTATGTCAGGTATGTCAGTGTTCCGCTTGGCGGAATTCGGCAAATCTTACCTTTTTCCACTAAAATTTCTGTGAATTTTTAAGGCGAAGTTTCTCCTTCGCAATAACTGTCATTTGGCTTGTTTGCTCTTAAAGTTGTCTCTTTAATCCTGCTGTGACTGACTTTGCCTTGTAATCTTCAAGCCGTCTGTTTCTTTATTTCCATTCCAGCTCCAGCTTGTTTTCAAGCATCGCAAGCTCTGTCAATTTTTTTTATGTTCCATCTACTTTTTCCTATTTTCCTATTTAACATCAGCATCAAGAGTTGAAAGAACGCTTTCACTAACCATGCCAAGAGGTGAAGCTTAGTGAGTGGGCTAAGAAATCTGAGTGCCTGATGAGGGGTTCTGGCCATAAAGCACCCCCTGCGCTGCTATTGCATGAGTTCAATTCGCCATCTTCCCTGGTGGTTCGAAGTCCTTATGGATTTTTATTGAATCTCAGATTCCTAACTTTACAGCAAACTTGCCGGAATGGGAGCCTAAATGGCTTGAGCTGGTCTCCCCTACTTAAACTCTTATCCATTATTAAATGTTGCTCAGTTTTTGCGATTGCAAGTGCTGTCCTCCTGAATTTCTGAATTTTCCGCAAATTGGAAAGTAGAACGCTGACATGCCTGCGATGTTTCAAGAGTATTTGCAATCCAGAATAATGAGAATTGAAAGATTATTATGGCCAGTGTAGCGGGGAAGCATGCTTTTTCCTTTCTTTTCTTATACTTTTTGCCACAATATGTTCTTTAAACTATACTGAGCCTCCTTTCTTCAATTCGTATATGCGATAGACTGTTAGGAAACTAATTTTAAAGTTTCGCTGTAGTTGCTGGTTCTTTGGGGAAAATTTTCATAATCAATCGTAATCATGTTAAAAATAGTAAGAAGTTAGGAGATTTTCTTTCAGTATCCATAGGATGTCATTAGTTTTTCCTTTCCAATTTGTAATATTAAAGTCTTTGATTCCTAGGAAACTTGTAAACCCTGTTTTTAAGCCCATTGCATTTGAAAATTATTTACATGAATTTTAGATGATACTTACATTCACTAGAAACGATGGTACTTTTGTTTCGACTTGATCAGGTAATGGCACAACAAAGTCTTGTGCTGATAGCTTGCATGTTGGACAGAGCTGTCTTGCCAGGCAGATCTCTGGAATATCCTTGCAGCTGATCTCATATGTACTGAAAATAAAAGTAAATGATTTTGTGGACCAAGCTGTGCATGCAAAATTCCTCGATTGTGTAAGTTGGCGGTGTGTTATTATCTCATTTCATGCTTGCTTTGTCACAAGTGGTGTTGTGATATATAATTATTTGAAATGCAATACTTTAGCCAGCCTCAAGGACATGCTTTAGACAACAGTGACGTAGAATATCGTTTCTATGATCTATTGAATCTAGTGAACATCATTAATGTCAATGTGCCATGCGTGTAATATCCTTGATAAGTACTGGCAGATTTTTTTGCCAGTCATTTGAGTTCTATTGTTGCATGGACCGAATTGGTCAAAGAAAGGTATCGTGTACTTTGAATAAAAGTATCAGGAGACTCAGATCCTGACTGCAGTGTATATTTCAAATTTGCTGCTTCATTATGGATACAGTTAGGCAATTAAAAAAAAATGAAAAATGTGGGCAATTATAGAAATTAGCTTAGCCCTTAACCCACCCTACCTAGCCTGGACTTTTTGATGCTATAGCCGTGAAACTTGGTGGGTTGGTAGTCCTCGGTACTACCTCTTCAAAAATACCCCATTGATCCCTGTCATTGTCTCTGAAAGCAATACTTTTGTTTTGAGACAATAGGAATGTGTAATATCAATGGGCAAATTAAAAATGACATAATTATAAAAATTTATGCCATGGATTGCGTTTTCATGCACTAATTTGTTACTCAGGGTTCTATACTAGGCCAATGGAGAAGTTTGAAGGCAAAACAAGGGCTATTGGGACTTGGACATGTATCACCATTTCCAATTGCCTTTAACAAAAGAACAATAGAACAATGGGACTTGATCCCAAAATTGAAATTTTCAATTCGGTGGGTGATGTCTCAATAAAGTTTGTGAGTTGTCAGCCAATATCTGCGCGTAAAATTTACTCCTCATCGTTTGACAATGGAAAAACTACCTGGGGGGCCAAATCGTCCAACCCTCCAAACCCCCTCCCGCCCCCACCCTAAGTAGGGTTAAGCCTCTTTTCTCTGCTACGTCTACAATTTATTCCTCGGGGCAGGAATACAAAATGTCAGATGTAAATGGAGAGCACGGCGGAGACTGCTGGGCTATGGGAGTATTTAATACCTAGCCCTGCATGCTTTGCACGGAAAAACGATAGCCTGGCCAAGTCTTTGCTGTTGGAAAATCAAACCTGGCCAATTCCGTTATCAAAACAACTCATGGTCATCAATTCACATTGGGCTGTCCATTTAGAGTACCTTATGAGGTTCGTAGTAAAAAGATCACATGTTTCATGCAGCTTTGTTTGACAAGCATGTGTGTGGTTTGAAGCACTGTAAACATCACTGCATGTTCTGCTATTTATGCCTCTCAGCTGTGTAATCGGTGCATGCTCTTACGGAGCAGGTGACATTATGTTCGTGATGCTGCGATCTGACCTAACAGTTTCAAAAGGGAAAAATGGTCAAAAATGAAATTTGAACAGATGATAGAGCACAACAAAACATCAGATTTCATTATATTATTATTTTACAACATTATAATGAAGCTTACTTAGTTCTGGAGATATTCTCTCTCAAAGTCTAGCTCCTACCATCTTGATTTTTCCAACTTTTCATGATGTCATTGGAGTCTGTTGCTAAGCATTGCTAATTCCTTAGTAACACAAAAGCTTATGCTATTTTCTTTCATGGTTCTTGAACATATTGCGTAGCTTTATGAGGAAATGCATGAGACAACCCTTTACGATAGTCCAATCTTGAGTGCTTTCAAAACCAAGTGTAGATAGCTTGAGAGTCACACCAGTGACACCATGCATATTATTTGTGGCAAGATACCAACTACTGTCCAGCACTGGACTTTGGGACTATATATCTCCAGAACTACATAAGCTTGTGGCATGAAATAAATACTGTATGTCATGTTTTGCTGAGCTCTATTACCTGTTAATATTCCATATTTGACCATTGTTCCCCTTATTGACTATCGAACCCAACAGGCTGCCCGTCAGGATTGAAAACAAGAAGATTCTTTAGAAAACTTAAAAAAGCTGCCCTTATTATGCCCTGACTATTCTGGGTGGGGTTCCTGATCAGCCGTAATCTGGGAGGGGTGTGTGAAGCCCTTCCCCCTGCTTTGAAGCTTTTGTAGAAGACAACTCTGGAAATGAAAAGTGGCACACATGCAGGTGTCAAGATAAATATTTTGACTGGAAAAGGTCGGTGTCATCGTTTTTTCTACTGATGGCATCATGACTTGTTCTTTTTGGGGTTAAAATAACAAAAATTTGTGCAAAAATGTCTGACGTATGGATTTGAAAGTAAAGTTTCTTTAAAAATTTAGAAAAATTAGAATTTTGCTGCCAAAAGCAAAACAATGATTTAAAGTTTTCAAAATCTGAATGTGTATCTACAATCAGTATAAATGCAGCTATGTTCTTAGACATGGCTCAATTATACAATGGATCTAGCCAACAAAGCTAGCCGTGAAAATTTGATGCCAGCATAGTTTTTTATGATGACTTCATCGATTTGAGTACACAGTGCTTGTAGCATATAGTTTTGAGGAAATTTTGATCAATATTGCAAGTAGATCATTGCTTCAGGAGATCATTGCTTCTGTCTCCAATTTGACATCAGTAGTCTTGAGAAATGACTGCTATCGCAGAACCTGTTGTAAGTGTATACTAAATTTGGTCAGAACAGTTTATGCAATCCTAAGGAAAGTGGTACAGTTTCTTTGATTTCGTTTTTGTTGTTTGGGCTTAGTTTCTTTTGTTGGCCCTGGAGGCACCCTGTCCCCTCACTCAGGGTTTTAATAGGGTAACAGTAGCTCTTGGTTGCATATCCTCCGAACAATCAAGGTAACACATTTCTTTTGAAAGGACTATACATTTGATGTCCTTTGCTCTGTAGAAGGAGCCTGCAATTTTCAATTTCACAAATCGTGTGAGCAAATTCAAATGACCTTGTATAATTTTGCTGTCAACAGGCAAGTATATCTTTTCTTTTGGGGATACCAGCAACCATTGCAAAGATAAATGGCCCCTAGCCATCCCACAATGCATCCCATGTTGCATGACAACGATTCGCGAAAAGATCTCTAAGTAGAGAAAATCACGCACATTTAATCCTATAATGGTTGGGAACATCGGCTTGAAGTAATAGCCCCACTCTAGCAGATCACCTTGAATTTGCCTAAAACTGTTGGACAAACATTTCAGCAGAAAACCTTCGGATAGCATGTCACATTTTCTCTGATGCCGCTTTTTCTAATTCATGTCTATGTTTTGACTATCATGGATTAACCTAAAAAGAATGGGCTTGGCAGAAAATCCGTTTAAACCAATGATAAAAATGATAAATGTACAATAGATTGAAGTTACACCGTACCTCCTAGCAATGATAAAGTACTCATGAAACACTTGAGTTCTGCAGGAGATGTCCCTTGAACTAAGGAGCAGGACCATTCCTCAAAGGGCTACAGCGGAGAAGCCGCTTTCACCTTTTAACAGGGATTAACACTCAGCGTGATAACCAGACCTATTAAATTCATTTAATGAGTATTAAAATTGTGAGTACGACTTGAATTTTGATGCATAAATACTACATAGCAAAATTATTCCTGCAAAAACCGGAGGCTTTGGAGGATTCATACATGTGTATGTATAAAAAGCAACACCCTATTTACAACAGCGCAATGCATACCATGATCCAACGTTTGAAATGCAAGGAATTGGAATCCAGAATAAAATCTTCTTTTTAATCGATACTTCTATCTTCAAATTCTGTGGCAATGGCTTCTTATTCTTTGCTGATCCTGTCAAGAGTAGTTTCTCTCCTCCTCTCAAGATGATTGGGTCTGGTTTGATTCCCAACGTCAGCTGAACAGGCGCGGTATTATCTATAAATGAAAATGCAAACAGACTAGGGCAAATGATTCGCTAAATCTTCAAGATTTTTGTCCACAGTAGGATACTTGTTGATCGATTTAGCTTGTGGGGTGCTGGAACATTTTCAATTTCAAAATCAGTCCGATCTATTGTGCCAAGGGAAATCTAACATTGGCAACTACGAGCAAGATCACAGCATCACGGCAAGAATCGTCTATAGCCATGCTGTTTAGTCCACCAGTTGATTTGCAGGTTAGCCACTGGTAGAGATTCAATTTAGTGTTGGATGCAGATAGTTTTCAATTTTACTTGACTTACCACAGTTGTTAAATGTGAATGATCCTGCTTGCACGTATGCCAGTGTTGCTACAAAGAGAGCAGTGGAAACATGGTAGCTCGACATTGTCCTTCTTTTCTTCCTCTGTTGTTGAGCTGGTGTTGCTGCCTTAAAATCTTCCTGGTATGACTGCCTCTGCAGCTGCCCTGG
>JAOBRC010409568.1:0-12322 GCA_027575255.1 Scolionema suvaense
CTGGTCTGATGATAATGGTGACTGTCACTAGGCAGAAAGCACTTTCGGTCATTTGACCGGCGGGTTCCACGAAGTGCTGGACAAACTTGACAGGCCCGACTGAAAAATTATTTGCAGGCCTGGTATGTGGTACCTTTTCGCAGATAGGAAAACTCATCATGGGTGGGTGGGTGTGAAAAATTTTATTAATTGGGGGCTAGGCCTGAATCGGGGGGAGGGTGTATGTTTGAAAAGGGGGGCATAGAAACCCCTCTGCAAACTATGTTACAACTGTACACGGTACTGACTACCATGTTTATACATGGCAACAATTAATCCTCGAAAAATTTTGCTTTCATTCTGTAATCGAGTCAAAGAATTATGGTTGTATTAATAACAATAGAATTTACAAAAAGCTTGTCTCCATTAGTTAGCTGCCATGAATGTCATAGTGTCAGCTGCCATGTATTTGACACTGTTTTGCATTTGCTACATATTCTTTTAGAAATCAGTAATTATTAATTATTTGTTTATGGTTTGAGTTAGTATGATACACCCCAGGAAATGTTAATAAGCTCCGAATATATTTCAAACTTTTCGCTCTTCCTTCCTTCTAACTCTTAAGTACTGTAAAACAGTACACTGCGAGACCAAGGCAAGCTGACAAGGGGTATTAGAGCATAGGGAGGCGGCGATGGAAATGCCACTTGTGTCTAATCATCATCGCCATCATCATAATCCTCATCCTCTATATTCCAAAGAAAGATACCCTCATAACAGGTCTAGATCTTAGCTCATGGGTGGATCCAGGGGGAGCAACAGAAGCAGATCCCCCCCTCAAATTTTCCCATTAGCATTGCTCACTCAGATCTTTCTCTCCTCCTACTGTCAATTGCAGTGACTTAGACATATGCCAATGAGTTCATAAAGATTCACGTCCTGTTCATCTTCTGTGCCGCACCAGGAAACAATTGCAGGACTGTGGAGTAAAAGCAGCCATGACGTTGTGAAGAGCCTTTTTTCCCCAGCGCATCTCTGATTGGGCAGATTATATCACTTGATTTTACAACAATCAAGATCTGATCAAAGCTTGACCACTTGCCCTCAAATCGCTACCTATTCTTGCACAATGTATTGATTAACGGTACAGGCATGCAGTTTGCTCCTCTTCATACGCAATGCTTCTGGCAGGAATGGGTAGCCAATAGGCCAGGGAACGTTTTCGATGTACCATACTGTCTGAGCTTTTGCAGTGTTAGTGTTCAGAAGAAGCATGACAGAGTTTTGCTATCGGGCTTGTGAGCAGGATTTAATTTCTTTGTTTGAAAGTGGAGTTAAAATAGATGAGCTTGACCTGCATTGTGAATAGGAACGAACGTAAACAAGCAGCTGTTTGGTTTCATGGGTTTCATGAGAACTCTGTGGTGAGTAGTGTAATGATCACTCCTGCAATTTTTACATTATAAAGTTATGTTTGTATCCATCTATTGTGATAGTTGTATATCTCTCATTTAGTCTAGCTGGTAGGCTCCCACTTTTCAGATATTTCTGCAGCTCCTATGTAATTCCAACTCTTCAAGAAAGGACAGTTATGGCATCTGTGGAAGATTTAAAAAATGGTTTGTTTGTCTAACTTCTTTTCAGATATCTTTGTTGTTTAGCACTGAATGATTAGTGTACACTCAGTACAGTGATAATTTTTCAGATGTTCAGTAGTTTGCAAAAAAGATGGGAACTGTCTGCATGCGTATGTTGTATATATCTAGCAAATATGACATTGTGCCTGTAGTATTTGCCATTCTTTACCTAGTATGTACATATGATCTTACCTGCTGGCTGAAAAAGGTTGTGGAGCATAACCGCTTTACCGAGGAGGGCTTGCATAGCTTGTATCTGTTATGTACATCTAACTCTGCTTCCTGAGGAGACATAAGTGTGGAATCATAATTTGACTCTTATTATCTTCATTTTCCTTTATACCGTCAATAAAGTCATTAATTAAAGGCAGATCATCAAAGATGGTAGTGTGGAGGCTGCAGCAGCCTGGTAGGCTCACACCTGTAGAATCTGTAATCTTTAATAAAGGAACGTTGTGCACTAATTTTGCACATTTATATAGCTCATTTGCTAGTTTCAGGGCTGGATAATACTGTTAGCCAATCAATATCAAATTCAATATTGCAATGGTGAATTGCGGCCACACAAAAGCGCCATGCATTAGCTCTCAACCTCACACCGTTCAGGGTTGTGGCAGTATTTCGTCTTTCTTTGAAGCCTCGATATGAAAGAAATGACTGCTCTGCAAGCCTTCAAATAATTATTTTGCCAACGCCGGTCATATGACTGGCGATACTGCTCATTCTGTCGGTCATCAAGTTTTCCAGTCAGTCCCTCCACTCTGCTCCCTCTCTCCAGTCCACAGCAGGTGCGCTTGGAACCTTGTGGTTGCATTTGAGCATTTGTGCAGTTTGCGTTTTTCACTCAAAGTTTACAAGGCCGAGCATGACGAAAGCCATCTTGTTCTTGCCGTTCCTTGTTGCTTGGAATCCACTGTTGTGGGCTTAGTATGAGAGGCTTGTAACTTGTAACTTGAATCCTCCCCTCCTGAAGTTTGCCAGGTTGAAAACGGTGAATATGGCAGAGTTTGACAGAAATTCATTAGTCACAATGACCGACGTTAGGTATCCTATTGTCGGTCATTAGCCAAAATTTATCGGTCGTTGACCAATGGCCCACGGCTATTTGAAGGTCTGCTCTGCATGGCTTTGTTTCAAATGTGAAATGACGCTAACTGCATGGTCCCCATGTACATTAGAAATCAGGATTGTATGATTTAACAATTCGACGTTATGGAAATCAGAAACTCTTCAAATGACATGCAAAAAGAGATGCACCACAGGCTGCTGCGTTGTGTATATAGGAACTTAAATGGTAAAATAATAGTCTTTATTGTAACCAGAATATTTGGCAGGATTAGAGATAGATAGAGATTAAAGACATTTACAAACGCAAAGACAACTATTTCCATTGAGCATGTCATATCACAACAAGTGAGAAAAATGAATGAGGGACTTCTTTGGTCACTCACGACAAGCAGAAAGCAATTTTCAGAGCGAACTAGGACACTTGTTTCTGTCTAGTAACTTCTATGGGATCATACATATCATAATATGCGAAACCTGAAATATTTTCATTAAGGGTGGATAAATGGCCCTATTGGTTGAAGTATGTTGTTGACACGGGTTTTAGAAGAGCATTGCTATGTGTGGTTACTTACATTTCTAATGCCAGTGTCACACGGCATGCTATTGGTTCTTTGAACTTTGCTTGCTATTAGTTCTTTGAAGTAAGCTTGATCTCTGTTTGGTCATTTTGGTTCCCTGTGGACTCCGATTTGATCCTTTGATGCTGTGAGGAAGGAAGAATTGATAGCAGATAGGTAGCCATAGAAGCCCAGAGAGATTGAGTAAAGTTATATATTCTCACAAACCGTAACAAAAAAACAAACAAAACACTTTCAAATTAGTGCTAGTTAAAAGTCTTTCTTTGGGTTATTTGTTTTTAACGGTTTCTGCCCAAATATATAAATCTTCTTACTACATTAACGTTAGAGGTACAACTGTGTTCCATAAGAATGCCTACTTGTCATAAGCTGTGGAGGACATGAAAATGAAGAGCATAAGGTTGTAAGGTAGTGGAAATACTGGAAAATTGTGCGTTGGAGCTTAAACTCTACAGTACAAAGTTCATGGGGGTGCCCACACCTACATGTCTAATATCTGGAAAAGTAGTTTCATGGTATATGTATGGCCCTGAAGGATGTCTCCAGGTTGCACTACGCTAGCAAATTGGAATAACTCAGAATGTTTACTACTTTTAACAAAAGTGAAAAGTTAGTCTGAGCTATTCTAGTGTGGTCAACAAATCTGGAGATCAAACATCGATAAGAATTTCGGATCAACTTCATATATACCGAAGTGCTGCTCTAAGGCATCATTTAAGCCCGAAAGAACTTAGAATTACCTGGTGCTAGCCAGATTTGACTAAGATAAAGTTATTCTAGTTTGAATATCTTTCAGGAATTTTATTCATATTCCGGGGCAATTTCAGCCATGGTGAACCTGAATGTAAAAGAAGTTGTAACCTGATACTAATTATAGCTGATTTGCTTTCATCATCTTTGACTGGTACCAAGGCCCGGAAGTGATGCTATGTGGAGATAACCTTTGCTCTATAACAATATATCAATAATAGGTACAAGGAAGCTAGGACGCTAGGAAGCTCCAATGCTTTCTACTACATTTTTAGGAATGTGTCACTTTTAAGTCTTGGAAAACTCACTACGACAATCTACTTCTGTTATATGAGAATAGCATAGTTAAGTAACACATCGTCATTTAGTTGACATGTTCTGACAGTGTTACCTCCTGACTCTGTATATAGTGTTGTATTTAGTCATAGTTTGTTCACTGTATTTGAGGGATGAACAAGAATCAGTAGTCTTCTAGAGATCAGATTTGTGCTCCATTACTTAGTACTGAAAGGTCTACAACAACTGTACCATGTTTCAAGATTATTGATCAAAGGAACTCAGCAGTAATTACTTTCGCGCTTAAAGGGGAGCAGAGGTCAAAAATGATGTTTTGGCAGATGATAGAGCTCATTAAAAGATGGCATGCAGTTTTTATTTCACAACAAAAGCCTATGTAATTCTAGAGATATTCAGTCTCAAAGTCCAGCAGCTACCATATTGGCTTTTGATGATGTCATTGCGGCACATTGCTAAGTGTCATCATTTCCTTAGTAACGCCTAGACCAATGTTATTTTCTCAAGTGGATCTTTAACATATTACTTAGCTCAGTAAGAAAACAAAAGAGACAGTCCTTCACAATAATTCAATATTGAGTATTTCGACAAGAAAGTTTGGATCATTTGGGTAGTGCTCCAGGGACACCATTCATAATCATTGGCAAGATGGCACCTGCTAGACTTAGGGGTTGAATATCTCTAGAACTGCATAAGCTTTTTTTGTGAAATAATAACTGTATGTTATGTTTTAATGAGCTCTATCATCTGTTAAAATATCATTTTTGACCAATGTTCCCCTGTAATGATTAATCTGCCAAAAGCTTTAGTGGGATATCCTTGCCCAGAATATTATTTTCCAGATATTAGAAAAGTAGGTGTGGGGACCCCCATGAACTTTGTACTGTAGGGTTTAAGCTCCAATGCACAATTTTCCAGTATTTCCGCTACCTTACAACCTTATGCTCCTCATTTTCATGTCCTCCACAGCCTATGACAAGTTACCATTCTCATGCAGGCGTACAGTTGTACCTCCAATGTTTAGATAGTAAGAAGATTTATATATTTGGGCAGAAACCACCAAAAAAAGTAGCCCAAAGAAACACTTTCAATTAGCACTAATTGAAAGTGTTTTGTTTGTTTTTTTTGTTACGGTTTGTGTGAATGTATAACTTTACTCAATCTCTCTGGGCTTAGATAGCTACCTAAATGATTCAGTAGCTATGTCTTCGCATTTAGTTCACAATATTTTTGAGGAAACATAAGATCCTGTTTATTAGCAGCTGTGTTTGTTTGTTGAATTAAAACTTCATGTGATCAATGCTTTCCGAGTTCGTATAAGTAATAGCTGAAGTTCTATTTAATTCTATGTACCTCCCTGCCAGAAGATGATAAACTGTCAGTATTGAATTGAATCACATATAAATGCTTGGCAGATACACATGTATTTTCACAGAGGCAACCAATCTGACAGTTAGCTTGTTGAATCAGAATTTTAGGGCAGATTATTGGGGAAGTTGCGGTGTATGCTTAAATATAGCTTACAGATCAGTAATTATCGTGTTTATGTTGATTGCACCCCAGATGATTAAAGGAAAACTCCGACCGTGAAACAAGTAATGTTTGGCTGTTAAACATGACTATGAAAATCCAGAATAACTTAATTCTGTTGTCACTGTGATGAGAAATGACTGTTTACAAATATGTCGTAAGAAGCCACACAAAACGCCCTCTATCTTCCGTGCCCTTAGCATGATGGGCAGCTGAGATTGGTGGTATGCGGTTCACGCGCTTCCATGACAACCAGCTAATCCATTGATATCAAGTACAAAAGATGGCTGTTTGAATTGTGGCGGGAAATATCAAGAAGAAGCAGGTAATAGGTTGCCGAAGGTCAGGCTGACTCACTGAGAATGAAATGATACCATTCCAGATTTCATACGGACGAGTGTGTGTTGTGAGAAATAGAACTCACTTTTGATCCTAGAATCAATGTTTAGGTCAAGCTAGGGTCACTTATTTGTGGGTCAGAGTTTTCCTTTAAGTTGCTCATTGTGTTGATCTCTTGCAGTTCTGAAAGACACTCTGGACAACAGGGGTGTATTGAATCAGATCAGAGCACGGATAAGGGCAGAAGTCTTCAGTGCACTTGATGATCAAGTACGTGATATTTTGAGTCTATTCAATTCATCACAAAAGCTTTTTGATAAAGGGTCATCATAATTTCCTGAAAAGGTGATTTACCAGCTTCAGTACCACAGCTAGGTACTTAAGTGCTAATTTCTGTTTGTTTGAAGTTTGTAAAAAACATTGTACCTTGTCCCTGCTTTCACATGGCCAGGGCCGTATCCAGCATTTATTTGGGGAGACTGGTTTTCTTTTTTTATCTGTGCAAAATGGATCCAGCTTAGCTTGCAAGCTATAAGCTCGCGTGTTTGCAGATATAAAAGCGCTGGGCGACTCAACTTATTACCGTTTTTGCTTACCCTTGATCCCAGCCAGTCCAGACAAAAGGAATTGCTTCAGGTAATTGAAAACCATCGATGGTACAATAAATTGCAATGACCTGCACGTATTTGCAATACTGTATGACATACTGCAAAACAACTTGGCTATTAATTGCGGTGTAGTATGTTGCACTAGTGTCACGTCCACTTTAGCTCAGAAAAAAAATCACATCCGAGTTTGGGGCTAGTGGGTTAATTGAGCTGGGGGCGCTAAGACCGGTATGCCGATCTTAAAAGTGTCCTGATATGCCCTGATGGCACACAGTTTTTTGAATATTCAGATAGCTGGGTTCTCAAGGTTTTGAGTGAAGTGAAAACAAAAATCATAGTTTTGCCAGTTTCAACTCAATAATGCTAGTTGCCGTACAGCGTATTTAACTGGTATGCTGTGGGATGAACTGCATATTTGTGAAGTTGACCAACTTGATAAGTTGTCTTGCTTAACTGAATTTGTATTTGTAAGTGCAATTTATTATCATTATGTGTTCTCAGAAGTGACCTGTTAATTTAGCCTGTCCATAATTAAGACACAAATTGATAGGACTTCAGAGAAGCGTGCCTATATTCTAGAAGGCGTACCTGTAAACCACGCTTTCAGTTATTGATTAGCGTGAGAATGATGCTTTGCTATTTGGGTAGGACTCTGTTTTAATCTTTCAAAAGGTTACCAGGGCCATATTTAGACTTAGGTTTGGGAGACATTTTGATCTACTGGACACAGGGTAAGTACAAAGATATGTTGGAAAATCTCAAACAAAGTGTAATGCATCTATTCTAAGGAAAGTTTTAGTTTGCAGAACTGTGTATTTAAAACACAGACGGAGTATGGCCAGCACCCTTATGTGCCATTAAAATTTCTGGATAAAAACCCTCCCATAGTGTGAGTTTGAGCTTCAGAGCCTGAATATGGCCCTAGTTGCAAACTCTTCTTCCTGGTGCGTTTTTGTACCATCTGTGTTAGTTTACAAGAGATTAGGAAGTGCAGCACTTTCCCCTATTGTGTTTCTGGCAAATTGTGAATGAATGCAAGTTATGTTACCATTATTCTTTCTTATGTTTTAGATTGATGTCAAACCTGTCTTGTCTAATGAAAACATGCTGATTAATGAGTTAATCAGAGAATATATGGAGTTCAACAAATATAAGTACTCTACATCTGTTCTTGTAGCAGGTTGGTATGTAAAGGAAAAAGGCTTTTGTGTTGTAAAATGTTGCAGATAGACTCAAAATTGAATACTGTTTGACACAAAGCCTGGTGTACAATAGTGACATAGGCCTGTGACCACAGTATCCTCTTTCTCAAATATTCTCAGTTAAACCTTTGCTCAGTAAATCTCAGGAGAGTTCTTGTAGCACACTTCGTCATCAGAGGCAAACTTAAACTGTTCTCTGCTCCGTCACATGGAACAAATAGCAGTATCCGACGTATTATGATCCGACGTAGCAGTATTCCATGTTCTGAAGAAAGGTTGGGAGCTTTTCAGGCCTTCAAATAATTTTTTTGGCAACTTCGATCATATGGCCAATGGTACCACTCACTCTGTTGGTCATTTTTTTTTTCATTCGGTCACTCCTTGGGATCAAGTATTCAATTACATGGAATTACCCTTGCGAAATCATGTTTTCGCTGTTCCTGGTTGCATGGAATCTGCCATTTTTAGGGCATGAATACAAGTAAATCGTAAGTTCTTGCATATGTCCACACCAGGCTTTCTAATAGCATCGGCCAATGACCGATAGATTTCAGCTGATGACCGACGAAATGACTGCCTTTGGACGAATTTCTGAAATCCAATTTTGCAGAATTCTTGGTTATGACCTTGGTAAGCTTGCTTGCTAAACTGTGGGAGGTGAGAATAAGCAATAGCTTACAATCTACTCATATCTATTCTGAAAACAGCAGATCGTACACAACCAGAAATGGCAAAAGCAAGGTAGCATCCATCCATCCATGCTTGGCCTGATGAACTCTGAATGAAAGAAGCTGACTGTGCATGCTCAAATGAGAGCAGAGGGTGCTAAGAGCATCAGCTGTAGGCTGCTCTGTTTATGCATGGCTGTAATTAATGTTAGATGTTAGGAGAGGGAGGGTTGTAATAATTATGTTTCATTTTTTTTGTTTCTCAAAGGAGTGATCATTTGTTCTCATTAATTATAATGGAATTGGCAAAAAGCTTACTTCCCTTACTGAATCACCAAGCCTGTATTTATTTGTGCTATGATGGCAATGATGATGTCTGTCATATATTTTGAAACAGACTTTCGATATATCCTTGATTTCATAAATATAACTATACTGCTTTATTCTAGAGACAAGAAAGATTGTATTGCCCATAGCCATATGACGGACATTGCACAAAAAAGTTATTTGAAGGCCTGCCACACCTTCTACTGTTTCGTCTGGTCAGGTCTGTTTGTCTGGCTGAAAACCAAGCATTTGACATAGATTGTATTTGGAAATTTCTCGGTCACGATGACCAATGGAGGGTTGTAAATCGTTGATCATTGACCAAAATCTATTGGTCATTTACGGATGACCAACGACTACCTGAAGGTCTGGCTTTTTTCTACAGCTCTGTAGGGTGTCGTACTCCTCTAAGTATTGTTGGCACCTTATGTTAGGGTTTTTGTTACATCTAAGTATTTTTTGCTTTCCTTATTATAAAAAGCAGTCAAACCGGAGGAAAGGTTGTAGCATGTCCAGTATCTGGCTTTTGATCACAGCATGTGTGATTTCTTTTAAACCAGACATGTATGGTTTTGGTGTTGACCACTAACTTACTCCAGATCTCGTCATTTCCTATCCCAGCTAAACCCTAAAAGCTAAACATGTATATTTTGATTCCATTGCTGTACGCCAATGCAATGTATTCATTACCAACATCCTTCGAAAATCTGTGATGGAACTCTGAAGTGTTCTTCTTTTCTCACATTTTTCGGTGTAGTAAGGTAAATTTTCGTCATGAACCATGCATACCCCTTTCAGGAGTTTTCAATTGATATATATGTGAACAATGTGTTATGAGGTGGCATAAGGATTCTTTTTAATATAAATAGCTCTTTGAAATATTACTGTTTTGTTTGTAACTATGTGAGATTCTTTCGGGCAATGCTCTTGTTTGTTTTCTCATAATATGAATGTACAGTGACGCTAACAAAAGTTAATGAAATAGGGCTGGGAGACACGACGGTCTAGCGAAAATCTTTTGATTATCCTTATTTACAGCTAATTTTCAACGCCTAGATGTGGGCTTCAGGAACATTTTGACCAAACTTTTTCCTAGAAAAGTGGTTTCCGATTCACTTTTGATCAATATCAGACGTTCATCATAAAAAAGAAAATTATTTCAGGATCGCCGAAAATCCTGAATTTGAGCAGAACAGGATTTTTGATCCGAAACTTAATGTCCAAAATCTTGCCGAAATTCAGTTTCTATTGTCAACTGTTTGGATGTTTGCATGGTGGATTATATGGCGATTTGACTGGAAGTGAGATTAATTTTGGTAGGAAAAATGCAGAAGTTTGCGTCAAAATAGTTGCGTCTTCCTACAATAGTAGAAGCAGCGAATATGGTTCAGATTCAGAGGTCTAGCAAGAAAATGGTCCCATTTGACTGGTCAACCCCCAAAAGGTTATATCCAATAAATTCTATCGAGGGCAGTCTGTTTAAAGGTGATATTGACTACTCTCATTTTTCTGCTCACATTTTCAAAGTTTCCGTTTGTATTCGGGGAATTGTTTTAACACAGGGACACATACAGTATGTCCTGATAGGCAGTTGTGTTGCTTGTTACTGTAATCAAAAGTCATTTAATTCAGAGCCGTGTTTCGCTCTTGACAATTTTGGCAATCAGTTTTCAGATATTCAGTTGATATCAGTGTACCATACATAATTCTTAATGTTATTTATGTTAAATTTTTCTGTCCTAGAATCTGGTCAACCGAAAGATCCGGTGGATCGGGATTTCCTGAAAGCAGAGCTAAACGTCGAAGAAAGTTCTAGCCATGAAAAGCTGTAAGTGTGCAAATTTTTATCAGTTGTTTAGCTAGTGATTTCTTTCCAAGCATTTTTATTTGTTAAACATACTTCGTCTAGAAGCTGTTGCCTGAAAATTGTTTGTTGGTTGTAAGGGGAAAACTGAGTTGACGGCTTTTTTGACCACCATAAACCATTTTCTCGACAGGATATACTCTGACAGAGGTGAATCCCATTGTTAAAGGAGTGAATTCTGGTCAGCCAATCATAGTGCAAACCACTGAGCAATATCAAATATACTTTTCCGGACGCATGTTTAGTAATAATCTGCACGGGTTATTCTCCATGAGGCTGGTGACTGGATAATTTGCGCTGCATAAACCCAGTACCAAGAAATTGGAAGTCATATCTGCTGGGTCAGCCTTGGTTTTGCACATGGACAGGTCTGTTACAAACGGTCAGCGGGTAGCTATGGACAATCGTGTGGTAGACTGCTCCAAGTGCGGCAAGCTTTTGCTAACCGTCTCGGTTGACGATACGGTAGCTTTTGAAGGAGATTTCAAGCTTGTTTCCACGATCAACCGCTCCCGCTCAGCGCGCACAGGCGGGCACTACTGGGCTTATGCTCTTTGCTGTAACAGCAACAAAGAGCTCATGTGCAACAATTCTTTTTTACTCTCGCCAGGTATGTCTTCACTCAACCTGATTCTGTGTGCACTCCAAGCACACTCTTGTGTTTTAGTCGGTAGCGTGTTGATATATCTGTGTGTATGTGTGTGTGTTAGGATCCTATTGTGTGTGCGTGTTTGTTCTGGTCTGTGGGTGCTCTAGTAAGGGCAATGTCACTGTATATATCGAATTGTAAATAAGTTTTGGATTTGGTTGTCCACCCGTGTGGTAAAACATGTTTACAGCTACATCCAGGTCGCAAGTCCTGGTGCATGGGTGGCTGCCCCTTCCTGTAAATTAATTTTCAGATCTACTTATGGTCTGATAATTTTAGCTGCTTTTAGCTATTGTCGTCAGTTTCAGTGATTTCTCCATCATACTCCTGCTAATCCTCAAAGTCATCCTTAGCTTGTGTCATTTTTCAGGTGTAACGAGTCCCATGTCGTTATGCCTCCTGTCCTTTTCTGCCAGGGGTGCATATTCACTGTTTGGAGAATTTCTATGATGACAATAACAAGTTGTGATGCATATCTACACACCTACAAGTTCTGCCATCGGCCCCCTGAAGTGATTAGTTGGAAAATTTTTTCTGGCTTATTCACAGGCAGATCTATGAAGAGTAACTTCAATAAGATTCAGAGGGAATTTGTTTTGCCACTCGTATAAATGTATTGCCAGTCAGTTCCTTATGTTGCTGTCATTCATATTCTACTTTCATTAGGGTTTTCATTCAACTTTCTGTTGTGACATTCTGGTGCTGATCAGATTCACACATCTGCTGTACTATTTTATGAATTTCATCCCTTCCAGTAGCCTAGCCCTAACCTCTTCTCTCTGCCATCTGCAATTCGTTCCTCAGTGCAGATTAGGCGAGAAAAGAGCTT
>JAOBRC010409679.1:0-12321 GCA_027575255.1 Scolionema suvaense
TTTCAATAAATTACAACCCCCTCCCCCATGCTACTACGCTCCCGAATAAAAGCTGCAACAGTATGAAAGCTAAGGTATTTCCTCAACAAGACAACATTTTTTTAAACTGTAAAAGGTACAAATTGCAAAATTGGAGATCAGAACAGGAGGTATGTTCACTGAGACTGAGAGTGAACCGACAAAAAGGATCATCTTGCCCCATCCCAGAACTAGTTACTCCCGTCCCCCAAATTACAGTTATTGAGGAAAGCCTCTGCCCCTTCTAATTGTTAGCTCCTCCGTAATCAATAAAACGTCTGAAATACCTCTACCCCTGGTAGTAATTAGACGCCCCCATACAATTAGAGAGGGGAAAGTAGTCTTCAATGTGATATGGAGCATGTGAAATAGAAAAAATTGTGAAAGCTGGATATTTGATCTGTTTGAGTGAGTTATTGCTCGAAAATATCTTTTTAGTGTGTTGACATTTAAGTTGGTGTTTCTCAAAACGATAAATGATTTGAAATGCAGAAATTTTGCAAGAATTATAGTAAGCTCAAGTTTTGTCATCATGTTTTATTTATTGAAACAAAACTCAACTTTCACTGAAAGAGACATCTGATTAAAGCTGACGGGAATTTTTTAATGTAACATAATTTAAATTTTTCTTGCAGGAGGGAAAAGCCCAAAGGCGAACCATGCCTAGTCCTTCCCCGCATACTTCGTCATCAAAATCAAGATCGTCAAGTAGGTATTGTCATGGCTTCCAGTAGATGTGCTCTACTTTTATGCGGTTTCTGTTTGTTGAATTGGAAAATCATATAATGGTGCGTGGTGCTTTGACCGTGGCGGGTAAAAATGGAGTGTAAAGTGTAAAGTTGTGTTTTCGGGCTATAGTATATAACTGCTAATTAGGAAACCTTCAATACCTGAACATAGGCTTATTTATGGTGAAGTTATGTATAGTAAAACTGTTGTGTTATGGCACCTGCCTTCACATGTGAGGTTTCACATAACTTTGAGTTGAGAATATGTTTCTTTGATAGTTTCTCTAAAATCAATTTTGCAAATTTGAAAATGAAACCTCATGGAATTATTGGCCTCTTATCCAACTCCCTTTTTTTAAGTGGCTAATTTAATAGACTCTGCAATGTTATTGCTTTACTGCTGCTCTGACACGAGGCATTCCGCAAACATTTGTGTATGCTATCAATATCTAGTCAAAACTGGTACTGATACTGTTACTGCAAGAGGCTGGTGTGGTGTAGATCTTTTTTTTTTCTTTTCTTGAACAGGTGGTTCATCATCAGGAAAACCGCAGAAAAGAGGTATGTGTTTATCAAGTTATACATACTCCATGTAGTTTTTATATGGCAAACCTGACAAATACTTGCTTGATGCACACATTGGCTTCGCAAAAACCTCTTGACAGTGAAATCTACAATGACTCCGTTTACTTTTCAAATTATGTAGAATTCAGCTTGTTTTTTAAGTGGCAATTCCCACAGGCCATGTTATGGTAAATGCCACTGTTCAATGATCCATGGTATGCCGGGAACGCTATTTCAGGTACTCTTGTATATAATCTGTATTCTCGTATCATGGACGTCTGTGCATTGCAAGAAAGCTGATGCAGTGTATTTTGTAGCCATTCTTTGTTGTCACCCTGGTTGTATTTTCAAATATTTTTGTGCGTTGAATGTATCTTAAATTTGGTCCCCACTTCCACAACCTACTTCGATCATTTTAGAATCGAAGACTCCAATTATAATCGTTCCTGCTGCATTAACAGCTTTGGTTACTCTCATCAATGCTAAAGACTTACTGCAAGATTTCAGGTATATGCTTATTGCAGTAGTTCTGTGTGTTAGTTAGACTGAAATAATTTTTTTCCATTTTTTAGGAGGAATTGCAGACTGAAGCGTGGAGTTTGCTTTGAAGAATTGTTGTTTTTCCGTTTCATGTGTATGCTTTAAAATGAAAATTACTGCTTCTTCAATATCGTTCGCAGATGTATGTCTTGAAAAACTAGCATGAAGTGGTACAGTCGTCAATGTTGAGAAATTGCTCGCGGTTCTGTGTTTTCAAGAATCTACTCATCTTTCCATAGATATCAGAGCATTAATCCGCTGTATTGTATTTTTTTGGCCAATACCTAATTATGCACTCTTGTGAAACGTAGCTAGAAACTGTTCATGTATCTATCTCAAGTTTTAGTAATTGTGCACACTTAGTAGATGATCGGCTAGATCGGTAGTTCTTGTTTTCTCTCGTTAGCCAGTGCAGAAGATGCTGACAATTGAGCAATGATTTCTAGTCTAGACTTGTCAATATTTCTTTGCTTCGAAAGTGATTCCCCACTGCGCAACTGCCTATCTGTAAAGTTGTGAAATCAAACCCACTTGGTCTGTAAATGAGAAACTTTGTTCCTGAGGCTAGCTAGTTTGCCCAGATCTCATATTGCAAGTGCAGCTATTTTACTAACAGTAGATGTGGCAACAGCACTGCAGTAAGTCACTGAATTTTGTATCACTACTTGTTGGTGTCAAGAAAATCGAATGGAGAATCAGAAATTGAAATTAAAGCGTCATAGCAATACGCAATCTCTACTGTACTTAACCAGATGTTATATGCAAGTGTTGAACTTGTGGAAGGGATAACCAGATAGGGATAGCGTAAAACTTTAGTGGTACTAAAATGAGAGCAGGGGGTTCGTCTGTTTAGGGGCATCATGCTTGGGCAGTTTATGGTCATTCAAGGTACAGTTCATGTTTCATATATGTTATAATAAAGTATATTACTGATGTTAACCCTTATTACTGTAGATTCGTCAGCCCTGAGCAAAAGAGACGAGAGGGCGCGGTGAAGGAAAATGAAGTACTGGTTCAGCGTAAGAAAGAAATAATGTTAAATGGACAAATGCAAACCGTAACAGTTCCCTTCCGTATCGTCGACCAGCCTCTCAAGCTGCAACAGAACGAATGGTATGTATATACTTTATTTGGAGAAACTTTCGCGAGAGAAACTTTCATGAAACTTTACTCAGTCAATGTTATTTTGGTTGGGATAAGGGAGGTTGTAGACCTTGCCAACTGCCAACAATGTATTCTTTTCGCTAAAGTTTTTCTCGCGATTTTTTCTAGTTTTACTGATTCGCAAAAGTTTATCCTAAAAATTTCGCGAATTTTTGAACACGCGAAAGTTTCTCCGAATAAAGTATGTCGATATGCTACGTACGATCTGACTGTTGCCAATGTTTGCGAGTGATAGAAATCAACTTGTTGCCAATGTATGCATGTTCTCATGCAATTGTTTGAGCATAGAAAATATAAACCGGGATTTTTTTTCGTTCAACAGCCAGTTTGGATTTCTTTACTGCAAATTTCTTCTATCCCCCATCTCCCACGATGTAGATAGCTTCTTCTTGTGATCTCTCTTCTGATCTTTGCAGCAAAAACGTATTTTGTATGTGGGGATTTGGACTCAATATCTGTTAATTGAATCAGACATTTTTCCTCTAATTAGGAATCGTGTTGCTGCAGTTTTCGTACAAGGACCGGCTTGGCAGTTCAAGGGCTGGCCTTACCTCCTCGCTGATGGATCACCTGTGGACATCTTCACTAAAGGTAAGCTTGTGTGTTGATCACACCTAGAATTGTATTGTTGCCAGAGAAGCTGCGATTGCAAAGAACACTGATGTGCCTTTAATGTTCCATAGACCCCTTTTATCCGATAACTTGAGGTAATAAAAGACAAACGTTAAATCCAAGTATTTGCATCTTGGCGCCTAATATTTTGGTAACAACAAAGAGCAAAGATCTCACAACATAAAGTAGGATTTCCTCTTTCCACTAACATTATCCTGTCATGTTTGAAAAATATTTGTTCTTTAGTAATTGGAATTCCTTGCAGTTTTGGTGGAATGTACTGTAGGCTTTTTACTTTATACCCTACTAGGAATAGTTTTCACTAGATGCCATGCTGGCTTTTGCAATTCACGCACAACACTGATCACATCTATGCATTAATACGGTGTACCTTAAGAGAAGACATTTTCACGGGAATTTATTTTCGCGGTTAAGTGCTTTGGCCATTTCGCGGGAATTAATTTTCGCGGTTGGTGCTAAACAGAGCATTTCGTGGGAATTAATTTCACGGCTAAACAGTTTTTATAAATTTTTGGGAAGTTATTTCTACGTGAAAATAACATTTCAGCGTGTTGCACTTATAAACTTAAGCAACAGTACACTTTAGTTCAAAGGTAATTGATGAAGAACGCACTATTTTAAAGGGGAACAATGGTCAAAAATGAAATTTTAACCGATGATAGAGCTCAAAAAATGTGACAGACAGTTTTTGTTTCATGACGAAAGCTTATGTAGAAAGTCCAACAGCTACCATCTTGCATTAATTATGCATGATGTCACTACTGTCACACTCTAATTATCTATATTTTGTTTCCAAAATACTCCACATTGAATTATTGTAAAGGGCTGTCTCTTTCATTTGATCATAAACCTAAGCAATATGTTTAAGATCCGACAAAAAAAAATAGCATAAGTTATGTGTAACGAAGGATATAGCAACGGACTCCAATGACATCATGAAAAATCAAGATGGTAGCTGCTAGACTTTGAGAGCAAATATATACAGAACTAAGCAAGCTTTTGTTATGATATTGATGGGAAATCCCATGTTTGGCTGTGTTCTATTATCTGTGAAAATTTCATTTTTGACCTTTGTTCCCCTTTAGGGTTTGCAGAATTATTATATATAGTCGAACCTCTAATAGCGGCCACCTCTCGATAACGGCCACTAATTTTCAGTCCCAAACGCTTCCGGTACGTTTTCTTACACAGAGAACCTCCGAAAAGCGGCTACCTCCCAATAACGTTTATCAGTCACCTAGTGCTGTCCCAAAAGCAAAAGAAATAAAAGAAGTTCCCCTCTAAAAATGGCCACTCAAATATTTGTTCTGCTTTTTGCATAAAAACATCCGATATTCATGCGAAGATCTAGCGCTAAAGCATACATGTTATCCTCAAAAAATGATTCTTTATACGAAAGCTACCTTTCTTTACCCATACTTTCGAGAAGTATCTATTATGTGTCTTCAAATTTTGCAATGTAATGAAAACTTCTGTAATGCAATAAAGGCCATTTTTAGTAAACCTCTGTACAACGGCCACCTCCCAATAACGGCCACCTAACCTTGACGGAAAAAGTGGCCGCTATTATAGGTTCGACTGTATTTTTTGTGGAATTAATGTTCGCAGTTCAATGGTGGACAAATTTTTCGGGAATTAATTTTCGACGGTGAGTATTTTCGGAGGTAAAAAAAAAAGGAATATAATTTCCCGGATTTGCCCAAAAATGTTCATGGCAGCGAGCACATGGATATTTTTCTCAGTTGGAGCTGCGTGGTATTTGTGATGAACATTCTACGTAGCCATGCGACAAATAATGAAAGACCACTTGAATTCCACAAATCGTTGTTGGTTTCTTAGAAATCTACTTTTTCTGCAGCTCTCTCATACCAGAAACCGAAAGATATCTTACACACAGGATAGACAATAAGCCATTCAGTAAGCTGAGCTTGCCAGCATAGCAATAATCCAATGCACAAATGTTTTTTCCATCGTGTGCATTTTTAAAAAATTTGATTACATAGACCTTCCTTTCTGGACTGCCATGATTTTTTCCCAGGTAAGTGAAACGGTTGTAGATGGTTGTAGATAGATGATATTACTCAAAACTGCGCAACTGAACACTCGTAAACTGACTGAAGAATTCGTTTCCCATTTTAGGATTTGTTTACTTATTTTGTTGGTTTCTTTATCATGTCAGCTGAACCAAACATGATATTGGAAGGCTGTAGGCCTTACTGGCTACACAAATTTCTGACAAAATTGTGACCGCTACACATATGCTGAGACACTGATTTTTTTTTATGTATTTGAGATGTTAAGCTTGCAGAATTCTTGTTCCGGTAAGTGTCCGCTGTTAATGTTGATTTCGTTGTGAGACATGAATGGGTAAGCGTACATGAATTCTGAACCAGTTAAACATTATGTGCTGCTTTCCTATCATCAGGTGTTTACTTTTTTCATAGAAAACAGCGTGAAATGATATCAGCAAAATCACGTTCTTTTTTTTGTTTTAGTGAAAGCATTCTACGTCAAATACGAAGATATGAAGACCGACCCTAACGTTTCAAAATGGGACGTTCAAATCCTAACCGTATGTATTGTCTTAATCGTATCATTGCTGACAACGGGTGTATATAAATATGCTTGTGCATGGTGGCTTCTATCTGCCCCCGTTGATTGTTTCCACTTGGTAACTTCCACTGAGATGTAGACTATCAATTCTATATCTGCTCTAATTTTTACTTTCTCGATCGAACAGTTTATCAAAAATTTATGACCCAAACACGTAGTTCGCCCTTCTACTTAGTTAGAGGGTTAGTCGTGTACCCTCCCTCTCCTAAATACACTCTTTTTTATAAGCGTAAGGTAGATTTTACTGAAGCGCACTATGCTTAAGCTTTTGCCGATTTCAGCCTCAAAATGTGCTTTTCCATTTACATCTAAATTGAGTACAACAATTGAAGTCCAGGTTTTCGAATGCCAAACTTTCAAACATCACATTTTCGATTTCACAATTTCACATCATACAGCTGTTGTGTTCAGAAGAAACATAAATAAATTGTCCATCTTTGCATACCCAGTTTCGAGAAAGTTCTCTTAACCTAAGAAGTATTCTAGACATAGTTCACGATGCTCATGGAATGATAGTTAAATTTTCTGAGGTTTCAGGTATGCTAAGCATTATGCTTAATTTTTCAAGGTTCTCAGCTTCAGTATGCTGATAAGCGTTATGCTTATAAAAAAAAGAAAGTAGGTTCAAAATATGGTCAAGTCACCTTTCTGCTTGTTATTTTCATCGTGTTTCTTTTAGATCAATCGCAACCGACGTCATATGGACAGACCATGCATTTTAAAGTTCTGGGAAATGCTTGACAGGTAAGTTTTTGATCTATTGCTTGAGGACATAAGAAATGATTGAGTTCTTTTAGGGATACGATTGGCTTGCGAGGCGGAGAGTGCCATATGGCATAAGAATTGGTTTAAGGATCGTATTACTATTAATAGCCTCCTTCCACACCAACGCCGCTCTTCCGTTTCGGCGTGCCAGTAAGTTGAACATTTGATAGGAATTTTTCAACTTGCAAGAATCAAATGCGAACATAGTGGGCACCCGCCCCGCCCCGCCCCCTCCCCCTCTTTGCAAAAGGGGAGGGAGGGGGGGTAAAAAAATTTCCTGGCTTAATGGGGGGTGGTATTGATGAGGAGTAGACTTATACGTGGGGGAATGAGCTGCTCTGCATTAGCATCAATCAGAAATATCGCGAACGGAAACATGAAATGAATAAAAGTGTAATCAATGACAACTCACACAGTTGTTTTTTTAGAGATCGCTAGCACAATGGGTAACTGTAAAGCAGCAATGTATGCTTTTCACTCTTTTACCCACTGGGAGCTTCAAGCGCAAGTACGATATTGAAAGGGCAACGATTTCTTCAGCTGGTATAAAGGAACCAGGTGTGGTAGTGGGGGGGGGATGTACCCGTAAAATCATAATTGGGGGAGATTGCTCAAAATCGGGGAGGGCAAAAACTGTCTGCCCACTATGGCGAATTTTTTTCCTGCAGTGAGCTTTAGAGGCTAGAACACTGTCATAATCTATGATTGTTACCAAAGGCTGTTTTTGCATCTAGTGTCTCTTTCACCGTGCTTGTCTTGGTCGTGTGCGACATGAGGGATGCGAACAGGTTCTTAGTCGACAGCACTTTTGTTGGGAGAAGAAGTTATTTGAATTGTACATAGTAAATTTTACTGGAAAGACTTCCTGTAAGGTTCTTGATAGAAGGGAGGTTTAACAGTAAGAGGGTCAGAAATGTTGCAGAACATAAATAAGCAGGAAGGTCTGAAATGGTGATAATCTCAAAAAATTCTGGCACGAAGCATTTTTAGGGTTCAAGAATATGGTCAGTGGTATGAAAACATAATATCAAGGTAAATTGTAGTTAGGAACATTTGTCTCCCAAAATAAAGCTTCTAAACAGAAGGAATGTGTCTGTTCTGAAAACCTGAGGAACCCTGAAATGTTACTCCTCTGGTGGAAAAACCAAAGCAAGAGATACATCCGTAAACGGTACTGGGAGGGGTCGTAGTGAGCTCCATCGGTTCTGCAAATAATCCATAAATTAGTAAGCGCCCCACTCCCCCTTTGGTTTGGTATGGTTTCATACTGAGAAACATTTGTATTCCAAAGGATTTCCCGTTCTGTAATGGTCATATGCTAGAATACTTTACTATCCTCGTCGTATACCTGAGGCGTTTTAACTAGTACCTTGAGAGCTCTGTACGTAAAATAGCCCGAAGTGCCATAGATGTTTTGCTTTAGATTTCACATTCGTTATTCGTATAGTTCTTTGCGGAGCTGATAAAAAGAGCTGGGTATTTTTCTTTTCCATTTCTTTGATTAATTGAAATTGGCTTGCTTTGGTGACATTTTCGAACTATTGTTGTCTGATGTTTTGCTGGAATGTTCTTTATCGTTTTAGGTTTCTGCAGAAGACGAAACCGAATCTTCGTTTCTAGATCTACATATCGACACCTTTGTTTCGTGACCATATTTTTTGCACTCCTTACTGTACTCTCGACGTACGACAAAACTTTTATCAGCCGTTCATTGCGACAGCCTGAGGCATACTCTACCAACAACTGTGAACAGGAGTTTGCTGCTTTAGTCGGATCGTAAATGTTCGTGATCGATTGGATGGTTTAGAAGTGGTGTATAAAGACATGTAAAGTGGTAGAAAAATCAAGTTAGAAATATCTAAGAAATATCTACAAGTAGCTGCATCTAACAAGCATTTAAAGAACTTCTGAGGAAGATCTGTTTGAATGGATGATCGAGTTGTTGTGCGTTCTTTATGAGCAATGATCTCGACTACCCAACTGTATCATATAAAACATACCGTGTGAAAGTATTAACGGAATGTTTTCAATGAAGATTCGTTGAATTTTTTTAGTCCATATCATCTTTTCTCTTTCATTGTTTCCTGTGAGGTGATTTGATTTAGAAGTGTGGATCCCGTAAAATGCGTCCACAATGGCTTGTTAGCTGTCACAATGGCTTGTCCTGCCACAATGGCTTGTCCTGTTAGCTGTCATGTCCAGGTCTGTGCGTATGCTTTTTTTGCTTCCATATTAAATAGGCGGACGTTTCTTAATTGGTCGAACCTTCCCGGTACTCCCGTCCCGCATACCCTATTTATTGCCCCTCTCCCACTATCACTCATTCATCTAGAGAAAAAGGAAAGAGGTTCGCTATAATGTAGGCTCAAGTACTGGTTTTGTCTTTTTCTTTCAATTGTTATTGTACATACATCAAAAACTTAGTTTTGCACTGATTACCCCAGGACTACTTAACCTTGTACAGTAATATCCAGAACATAATGTGGAATCTTTCTAGACCTTACTGCATGCAGCATTTGATGAAATAACACGTCGATGGTTATTCCAAAGTATGTAGTAACTAACCCTGACAGACAAGACCATTTAATAGACAGCAACTATCAAATTATTGAACAACTCTATAAAGAAACTACAGCGTTCCTGACTGATGATCCTAAAATGAGTGTGTTTGAGACAAGAAATGGTGTTCGAAAAAGAAGGCTGTGAATCTCCATCTCTGCACTTTGTATATGGTCTTTATCATGCGAATGTTTGCAGGGACATACTCAGAAGAAATGAACGGGTATATTTATGAAGCTACTTGAAAGATTTAGATTAATTGGGAATGAAGAAAAAAAACTGAAACCATGACTTTTGGGCTACCTTACGGGGATAAATTTTTGCGTGGACTTATTTTTGCGAGTCTAATTTTTGGGGCGTTTTGCGTGGATTTATTTTTGCGAATCAGAGACTTGCAGAGAAATTGCGTGGAAGTAATTTAGCGAATGAGCATCAACGGAAGAAGTAGAGGAGGTTATTGACATGCAAATATGGAGAAAGAACGAGTCGGAGCAAATTTGCTTTTGGTCAGCTTATGACATCATTTTGATAAATTTTGCTTGGATTTAATTTTGCGAATCTCCCAAAAATTAATCCACGCAAAAAATCCCTATAAGGTATGCCACCTTGAGTGTCCTGAATCCTTTGCTTACACAATAATAACAGCCTGTCAAAGAATCTGGAAAAGCATGGAAAGCATCATAATATTTGATGAAGCACATACTGGAGATCACGAAATATCTACTCGTATCGAAGCAACCAAGCGTAAGTTTGTGCGAATGAAAGAACTCTTTGTCAATTTCAGAATCAAATGAGAAACTAGAATGATACTTTACAACAGCTTTATCAGAAACTCCATGATATATGCTTGCCAGACCAAGAAGAAGACAACTTGATTCATGCCATGCTGTTTTTCTGTGAATGATGGTGCATAATGGTGTCGCTAAAGAAGCTATTTTAACTTCCTTGGTGTCGCCAAAGCAAGTGATGAACAGTATCGCTTCAAATTTTTTTTAACCTTGAAACTTATCGAGTTCTGTCAGACTAAAAATCTGCGTTTGAATATGTTGAGCAATAGCAAATGAACCTTGCGGCTCACATTATCAGACAGTCCTATTATTGTCGTACTAAACAGCTTATGTTCAACCAGAGGTATGTAATGCCACTGCATATCTCTGGTTCAAAATGAGACCTATGGAACAGGAGGACGCATTACCACAAATCTTCTATATCCAGCAGCTCTACCCAAGTTTGTAGAAGAATCCAGAAATAGAAGTTGGCAGCTTTGGCAGTTCATAAGAAAACTATCTCAAAACATCCTCTTGTTGAAGATTTGGTAGAATTTATGTGTATACAGTAAAACCTGGCTAAAGCGGACACCTGCGGGACCGGACCAATTTGTCCGCTTTAGACAGGTGTCCGCCTTATAGAGTTTATAACCAAAATCGACCAAGGGTCACTTTTTAGCAACTGAAGGACTTACCAGGAGTTGTAAACTAAACCCATTTAACTTAAAAAATGTACGAAAAGGAGTTCAATTTAAAGAAAACATGATAACTAATCTTTTCTTGTAGTTCCAAAAGCCTAACACATTGACAAAACACAGCACCGCTACTTACATACATTGCTTTTTTTAATATGTTATACCATGGTTATACACAATTGAAATACAGTTGTAGTTCATTGAGTTAGATCAAGAGCAGTTTTTCGAAATTTTGCTCGGAAAATTTATTTGTCCGCTTTATAGAGGTCAAGTTTCGCCCTGGGACCAAAAATTTTGTACGCCTTAGACAGGTGTCCGCTTTAGAGCATATCCACTTCAGCCAGGTTTTACTGTATATGTAACGTATGCACATAGGATTCACTGTGGGTCTAGCACCTTTGCTAAAACAACTGCTACACAGTGTTTTGTTGATAGTATTCGGTGTTTTGTTCTGCTTCATTCTTCGCGCTAGGGTGGCCTGCTGCCTGATCCTCTGTACTACGATACCGCAGCACAACGATTAGGCAGCAGGCCCGCTATACGAAGGTGGGGCATCTGTTATCAGGTAACCTTTTGGTGTACATGCTTCACAGAAAACAATGATTGGAAATGTCCAGAACTCTCTGGTGCGAATTCAGTTGCGTTTTATGATTGGTATTTTGTTCTTTGAATTCAGTGGATTGTGACGAACTGAGGAATTTTTGTGATCTCCCAGCCTCAAATTCGTACCTGCAATCTTGTACAAAACATATGTGGAATGTGCGTCAAAAATGGCGTATTGCCAACCCACAAACAAAGGATTATTGAACGAGGCAAAGAGTGGCGCAAATCAGGGCGGGGTTGCGTTTGAGAGTTCGATATACCAAATTTCGAAAAACAGTATTTTGGATTTATGCACCATTGTACAAGGCTTGCTAGAGCCTCAAAATGGGTGTAGCGCGATTATTTCTTTTTTTCGCATGTGGATCAGACCTGCTGGCTCTTCCATAGCCGAGAACAGAAAAATGTCAGCAGAGTCTCGCTGCTTAATGGATACCTACAACCCCGGACAAAAGTAAACAAATGCTGTCACTCATATCGCCTTCAGGAAATGTCGTTCTCAGTGCCACTACCCCCTCCCCTCCCCCCACTAACAATGTCGACTTGCCTATGGCAATTTCTATCAGACACTGGATACACGACAGTACCTTCATCAGCGTATCACAATGCGGTCACCTGCACAACAGGTCATAAATGTGGTGAACACTCTTTAAACTCACCATGAAATACTAGTGT
>JAOBRC010409790.1:0-19570 GCA_027575255.1 Scolionema suvaense
AACATTGAGATTGGGGGGAGAGGGGGGGTCCGATTTAAAAATTTTGTCTCATTTAATTTTGTCCAGGATTGTAGCAATTCACACAAGTAGACAGAATTCCACGCCCTTTGTTCTCTATATTACCTGAAAAAAATTAAAAAAAACCCAAGCCATGCCCTAAAACGAGCCCTACCACACCCTGCACCATACCCTAGAAATGCCAAAACATGATTTTTCAAAAGTCAGAAATAGTAAGTCTCTCAAACAAAACCGAGCCTCCCGCCCTGATTTGCGGCTCGTTACTGGTGGACCTATTTTCATTTACTTGAGGTACTTAACATAGCAAAACTGCGCATGCGTGCCAAAATATTTTGACCAGGGTTGTAGATGGTAAGTAGTTGGTTAGATTCAGAGAGACTTTTCTAGTCTATGGTGTATATGTGCTTGCATGGATCCCTTCGCAGAGGAACCATCACATTGAAGAATTGCATGTTGGGATCGCATGACACTTGCGCACGACAATGCGTGCAATGTTGACTTGAATAAGTCTCGCTTATTTTTATACGGACCACACACACACACAGTCCAACCCTCTAACACAAACCGCCTGTCAGAATGAAACCTTGTTGAGCTATGCAAGCGGCGACTTCTACCGGAGATAACTTAGACCCGGATTCGAGTTCCGGGTTCCCGGTTCAGGATTCAAATTTTGAATCTGGTGCCAGCACCAGATTCGTTTTTTCAGCCAGGGACCCACAGGCAGTAGCTGAAGGATATCTTTATTGCGTTTGCTTGAATTAGCATCGATCTTACGAGCAACACGCTTGATTCCGCAGTAAGACCCATGGAATCAGTCTAGTTCATACCTTCCGCGTATGCTACTTCTGCCTGTGACAAATGCATGTCTAGCACCAGATTCGAAGCGTCTAGCACCAGATTCGGCTGTCTAGCACCAGATTCGGCTGTCTAGCACCAGATTCAAAGCGTCTAGCACCAGATTCGGCTGTCTAGCACCAGATTCAAAATGTCTAGCACCAGATTCGCAGCATATGTCATTGGATCTGCTGAAACGTGTCTCATTTTTTTTCGCTTTTAGTTGCGCACAGCTACCTAGGTCAGCTACAGTGACAGTATTGCCTGGATGGAAACGAAAACGAGCTGCTTTCTCCAGCAAGAGGAGAGGAAGCAAACTATTGCGTTGGAATCGGATGTATAAAACTCTCGAGATCTTTATGAAAGCGGATTGATCTGCCGTGCGTGGCTGGCTGAACAGAAAAGCAGCTGAAAGGAGCCTAATACAGTAAGTGTATCCTAGCTATATATAAAGTTTGTTTGAGGGTCTAGAACATAGAATAGCCCCATGATGCTTTTCTTTGGCCTTTCAGCCCCTGCTATCTCTACGTATATCCCCTTCGCACGCGCATCTTTGGGAAGCATTGTCATCTCCATTTCTTGTGTGTGAATTCAAAATAAGTTTGATATTTTAAAAAGAACGACGAGAAGTTTTGGTACATTCATATTTTATTCCAATATTTCGACTGCTCTCTGCAAGTCATAATCATGGAATTAAATTGTATGCCCGAGTTAATAAATAAATTTGATATTCCGATTTGGCAATCAGAAACTTTGTGGATTTTTCTGTTCCTCAGGTATTGTTGTGTACAAATGTACACATTGCGTGTCTGTGGAGAAAAACGCCCAAAATTTGCTCTGTATTTCCCTTTATTTTTAAGGCTCAGATCTTTTAAGTATCGCTTAGGGGAACTTAATGCACTAGTATGGTCTAACTCATGATGCTGATGTAAAAAAATTCTGCAGTTTTTATTTTTTTCCATGAAAAACGAAGCTGTGTACAATTGTGCACAGTGCGCTTGCATGCTGGTCTTTCTCTCATTTTGTATTGCGCAACTTTAACAAATATCTAGAGTCCAAGTTTTTGCGGTAAGGAGAAATTAACTTGCCCGACTGGAAGATAGATGTATAGAGAATAGGATGCTGCATTAATAGCTTGAAGAAAAACATTCCATTGTGTCGGAAATTGACACTCTTGCACTGTGTACAAATGTAGACTGGTAGACGCTACACGCGAAGGGGATACACATGGATAGCTAGGAAGGGCTGGTATATGCAATTTGTACAAGACCCTGCAGCTAGTTAGCTATCTATCTAGATATTGGCCTCTAGCCCTACCTAAGCAGGGTTTTTTTCTAGCCACTTTTGCTCAGGGCCGGTTTTACAAAAAATATTGAGTTTTGAAAACTCAATTTTTAAAATTTGGCATATTTTTGTTCAGTATAGAAGAATGTAGACATCATTTTGTACAAATAATGCAAATATATGTGATGGAACCGGCCCTTAAGTCTTTAAGAAGTATATCTCAAGCATTTACACACTTCACATTGAAATGTCTTTATCTAGTCATGTTGTAGTTCCATGTGAAATAGTTTAAACTGGTGAATGTAGACTGGGAATTGCTTGTTCAGAAAAGTGAGTTTTTGGCAAATTGAGTTTCTTGCATCCTATTACCGGACCTAAGAAAGTGGGTAGAAAAAACCCTGCTAAGGCTTAGCTAGGTATCTACAATCCTGGACGTATACCCTAATTCTTTGGGTCGGAAACTATGTCACAACCTAGCAACCCGCAACTATGCGCCTGACCATTTGGGGATAACATGCAGCATGCATCTAAATTCTGTGAAATTTTCAGTGTTATTGTGGAGCATTATAGTGCTCAAATTCTATCTTGAACAGTATTTTGATTTGTAGCAGAAGCGCAGAAATCTGTGAAAGTTTTGCCGCGCTCATAGGCCTTTAAGTAAATCTCTTCCCCATCCATAATAGCCCCCATGCAGGGTCAGCAGGCTTTCCGACCCGAAGAATAAAGTGCACAAAGTGGAATCTGCAGTGGCCCTCAGTTACCCGAATCAAAAACTGTTACTCAACCAGGAAACTGGATCGGATACTTTTTCAGTTTCATAGTCTGCAAACTTAAATAGTTTCCCGATATTAGATTGGAAAGAGGCTCACAAAGGTGGTTGCATTGTTGTTGTTGTTGTTGTCGTTGATGGGCGACTGGAAACATGTGTAGGCGTTACCCGAATTGGTGGACTAAGTCAAGCTAAACCACTCAGCAACATACCAGTATTCCACACTATTAAGGATTAGACGCAATCAACTACTGGCTAATTGAACACCCCGAAATCCTTGATGAGCGATGCCCAAAACAATTTATTTTGGAATCCCTTAAGCCTGTCCTTACCAATAACGTCTTCCCCTTCGTAACGAGTTAGGCCATTGCAGCTCTCGAAAAAGTTTGCCGACCTTGAAAAACATCAGGTCCGCAATAGCTGAGACAAAAACTAGGCTGTTGGTCATTCTCTAGATTGCTTTCATTCTTTACTTTTGCTAGACATGCGCACTTCTTCTGTGACAAATGCCTGATATATCACACACACTTGATCCTGAGAACTGCTGATCATTCTTAACATTCAATTCAAATCTAACATAGAAATGCCAAGTGAAGTCAATCATAGCGATAGATCTTCCAGCAGTTCCAACCCCCATGTTAGATTTATATGCGGAGTCAATGCTGTTGCCACAGCTTCTTTTGGCTGTAGTGTTGCCAAGAAGTGCAAACAAAGGACGTTAAATGAAAAAAGAGGAGAGATACACATGAGCACTTTTATTCTGAGTTTTGAAAATTCTGAAAAGGGGGGATATTCAGGTTGGCAATATTATGCCGACCTCCAGAAAAGCCAAGACAGTAGTTAGGTCAGCATTCAGCAATGAATACCCTATTGAGCAGACGGCTCTGTCACCTGCTTTTGTACTGCATAGATTACAATAGAAACAAATTTGAGTCTTCGCCTGCACTCCAGCTGTTGCTGCGCTACTTAGCATAATTAGTTTCTGTGTCTTTGTCTTGTTTTGGTGAGCTCTCGCTAATTTTTTGTACCAGGTTGCATAGCATTAGCGCCCAATGTTTGCAGACCTAGCCAACTAGTGAAGTGCGCTAGGTCTGGTAGCAGACTAAGAAACTCTAAGTTTTAACGATTCACTTTTGCCGACTTTCGAGGCCATTAGTAAAATAGAATTTCGCGTGGGTCAAATTTTAAAATTTAGTGATTGTGCAATTTTTTTTTCTTTAAAATGTTTCAGTAATGTTGACTATAAAGCAAAAAATAATTATATTGAACCAGAGCTTATTGGACATTCTGTCTTGAGCATGCATGCAAATCCGGTGAGTGCATGAGATACTTTATTCTATATTCTCAAAAGAAATCTGTTTGCTTACTTTGCAAATGTTAAAAACCCTACTTGGTGGGCATGTGTCAAACAAGGGAAAATAAAATTGATCCCGGTAGTGGAGTCAATAGTCAAGCGTTAGTTTCCTACTCAATTTTGTATGTTTCAGGCTATTCTAAAGACATTCTGTTTCTACAAGACCATGCACTGATGTGATCAAGGACATGGTGTATTCGTTTCAAACAATTATTTGAAGTTCTGAAGTTAGTCAATGGATGTTAACTTTAGATACAGTTCTCAAAGAATATATGCTTGGTTTTCCCTATTATGTTATTTATTTGTGTGGCACTCGATAAGACCAAACATTCATTTGTTAGTTTATGTGGCCAGGTAGGTTGTCCATTGTTTAGGATCAGTTTGAGTCAGGAATTAAGACAATGACATAACCTGTTTTTGATTGGTACCTGCCATTATATGTGACAGAAAAATCCGGGAAAATAAGTGTTCATAGTCAGTGGGTGCGGCATTGTGGGTGTCCAAAAATGGCAGATTTAGGTTTTGGACACCTGGAATTCCCATTCTGAGCGAGCACCCTCTATAACAGGGACATTTTCGTAAATTTCAAACTTGCACCAACTACTTCATAGCAATGTTCAATCAAATGTATTGTGAGGTTTCAAAGTTTGCTCTAAATGTGCCGCCTACTCCATCAGTATCCCCACCTACTTCAAATTCTGATAAGAAGCCTGAAATCTTGTTTCCAAAAGATCGCAAATCCTGTTTATTCACCCAAGATAGTGAGAGAGAAATTACACCCAAAATGCTTCGAAGTGTTTCAAATAATGCTTGGCTCTGAAGGCTCTGCAGGCTGGCACCCAACATCTAATAACCAGGTTCCTGCATTCCTGCAAAATGGTGCATTTTACATTGAAAATGGCTGAAACTCCTGCATTTTTGCTTTCATTTTGGGAAAGAAGTGCAGTGAGAACAAAGACAACAGAGAGAAGATAGGAAAGGAAAGGAATTAAGAGAGGAAGGATGAGAATCAGTTTGTACACACAGCAAACTTGCATGTTGTGAGTATCTGGCCCAGTTATTATTTATGTTTTTTGTGCGGACACACTGGCTGGTCATTTCGTTGATTTATGAGGGAATGCACTTACACGTGTCAACACAGATTATTTTTACTTTGTATTTTCTTTGAAAAGTCTTCATTGTGACTGACAGGTCCGGTAAATTCAGGCTGCATAGTCAGGAGTTATTTCATGTTTTTAATTTCTTATTTTTCATTCTTTAGCACAGTGTTCATTTTTTTTCATATCTTGGGTAGAAGTTTACAGTTGGGAATTTTTGTTGCGTTCCCGATTTGTATGTACTTGGCTTGTTGTACCATAAAGATGATAAAACAAGTAGCGTGTTTCCATTTTTGACTTGTCACTTTCTTACTGATGTATGTTACTTTAAGTCAGGGGCCAGAGTCGTTTCCCTTAACAGACTTCAAACTTTTCCGGTTGAAGCTCAAATTCTGACTCTCAGATGTTCAGGAATCTTGGGTTTACCGGTGCTAATGGACCTTTTTACACATTGCCATCATGCAAAATTTCATTTACCCTATTTGGTACGGGCTTTTTTATGTACATTCATGGTATGGGGGGTGGAGGATTAGTAAAATTACCCCCTGGTAAAAAGTACCTTAATCAGCACCAATAAGGATAAAACCTACCAGGATCATAGTGTTGCCTTTCAACTGTCATGTGACGTAAAAAAATTGCTGATGACGTCATTATTTTTTGGTGAAGTCAGCATTTTGTGACGTCACCCTGATTTTTTTATATTTTTGCATCAAAATTGTTCCTAGGGCATCTGGAAACATATTTTATGTGTTGAAACTGCCGTTTTAGCTGTATTCGTTTCAAAATTGAAGCAAAAGCAAGCAAAAATCACGATTTTTGTCAAATTTTGCCATCAACAGCCTTCCAGAATTGGCCCATATCAGAGGAAATAGAGTAAATAATAAGAGTAGCAAAATGTACCTACTTTCTTTTTGACTCATGCGACAAACTTTACTGACATCGCTGTTTTGGTCAAGACGTGCAAGGGATGGGCGACTGAAGTCGCGTCACTTTTCTTACACCTTATTATACTTAACTTATTCATAGGCGAACATTTATACGTCCATTGTTACGTAGCCTGGCAATAGACTTATCGCTTTCCATGTCGGAAAATTTGTTTCTTTCATTGCAAACAATAAAAAAGACGAAATCAATAATGATAAATAATTATGGGTCAGCCATGACAGGCTGGAACGGGTGTCTGCATATCCCCGACCACCTCGATATGTTTTGTTGACCTTTTTATATTTTATGGCCGTGATGTAAACCCCACAAGTCACCAAAAACTAGATTTTAAAAATTTGCTCACCGCAGGGAATAGACGAAATGTGAGAGGCAGGGGAACCCCGTCAGGTTCAGACTTGCGTTTTGAAGGAGTCGATTTCTGATAGTGCATAAATGCTTTACAAGTTCCAAAAGTCAGGGGTGCCTCAAGCTGTTTTGCAATGTGTTGATTTCAAAATGAGAAGCTTTGTAAATATTCACATGTCTGTTGACACGTTACAACTGGGCATATAGTGCGTTGTATTTACATAATCATAGCGCATCGCAACAAGTCTTCACATCTCTCACTCAAACGAAACAACTTTGTACGATAGTTAAGTACCTGAATCGTTTTCAATATCTTTGACAGAAGAACTGGACAAAAAGTAGGTATAAAATCGTTCTAAATTGATGCTACGCTGTGGTGTGGTAGGTACCAAATTTGAGCTCAAATTTGGTGATGGTTGCAGAGCGAAACAATTTCTGTATTATAGCTGTCAAACTCCAGTCACAAATTTGGCATTTGATCGTACATTCCCTCTGTAGCTTGCTTTATGAAAATGTTTTATCCATCTATCACTGGAATGTACCAATCGAACGACTTCAAGGCAGCGAAAACCATTACGCATTCTTGTGAAAATTGTTTCACATATGATTTCAGCTGTTGGCTGTTCTTTCCCTGCAATGCAGAACATTCCGCAGCCGATTCCTGGAATGCTGATAGATCTGCACTGGAGCTCTTCAGCTTTGTCCAAGATTTTGTCGATGGTCATGCGTACTAACTCCAAAGTTTTCCTGTCATCCTCGTTTGTACCCCGCTTCCATTTGGGACCTGGAACGAAAAGTGTAATTTGCTAATTTGTGTTGCTAGCTACATCTAATTGGGTGTTTGGAGTTGATCTCCCTCGTATAACTCGGAATAGAAATGCATTTCTACGAGGTTCCTTAGGCCTTGGAGTCCAGGTTTGTTCCTTGCGTGTTGCTTCAACACAGTTGGGTTTTAATAGACGAAGTGGTTTGTCAAATAATTTTCGTTTTTAGGGAGGGCATTCAGTCTAGAATTTGCGGTAACTAATGATGGTGATGTGTATGCTATTGTAAGAAATGTCCTATTCGATAGGGTGCTGTGTGAGTGTATCTGGGAGGGGGGCAGTACAGGGTTTTTTTTTCATACGCATATTGATTTTCAGGATCCGACTTGAATATGCTGTAGAATATGAATATGTTGTAGAATCAAAGCAGCCTTGCTTATAAAAAAAACACGTGAAGGTAAATTAGCTGCAGGCAGCAGATAAATGTGCTGAGCGCAGTCAGCAGCAGGTGTGGCATGCTGAAAAGGCACTACTAAAACCAAGCACATCCATGTCTCCTTTCTCATGATACTAACCCTTCAACTCTGCGACAATAAATGTTAGAAAGGCTAAATTACCCTTATCCAAGTGCTATTTGCAGTAGGGAGTAGGTCTGACATGTTGATGAATTCAAATGGAATTGAGAAACGTCTAGGCCTCCCGTTGTTGGAAAGAATATATCGTACTTTTCTATGCATGTGTCCTTTGATGCTCTTTTCAACTACATTTCATACTCTAGTCCTTGAAGATATGACTTAGAACTGGGGGTTAGTAGCAAGGTAAGCAATCTTTCACAATGATGAAAGACAGTTGGGTCTTAGTAAGTGGTCGAGGGGAGCGTGAGGTGGGGGGTTCCAAAAATATTTGAGGCCCAAGACATGTTTTTATTATTGCGGTAAACAGCTCTGTCTGCGGAACGTCTCAATTCTGCAAAAGGACGTAAAACCTTATACTTAAGCAAGCAAGGAAGAAACTGTGCAATGATATTGTATGGATTGATAATGTGCCAGATCTGAATAGTGCACTCCACATACCAACCGCGTGAATGATGTAACGGCACGGCATCAAACCACCGCTAGTGGCAACAACTTGACCTGTCGGAATAGTTATCTGTTGCTTCCTCTCGTTGATGGTCCCCATCTCCTCAATCGCTGTCTCACACTCAGAATCTATCATTGGTCCAGCAGCAACTCGAATAGATTTTGCGATCTACAAGTATGCAACAGACAGTAAGATAGTTAAAGGCTTGTCCCTTATTCGAGTATATTACTAGGAAAAACTTCCAGCAGAGTACGTTGTTATCGTGAAAATGTTCAGATACCCCGCACGTGAAAGTTTATCTCGCGATTTTTTTCACAAAAGACAATTGTGCAAAAACGTATCCAGTTCAATGTTCCTATTTATCTACACAGTAACAAAAACTTGACACAAGCAACATTTTCTTGAAATTAACTCAACAAAATTCGCGAGTTTTTGACCTCATGAAAGTTTCTCTCGCGCACGTTTCTCCAAAAAAAAGTATTTGGGTTCACCTGAAATTGAACACCTCAAAGTGAATCATTACATCTAGACAACTGAAAATGATGGTCTGATTTTTTATGCGGGTTTGACTTTAAAGATTCGTGTACAGCTAAAGAACAAAAAGAAGCATCTCTAAAGGCAAAACGTAGCAGAAAATTAAGATTCTGATATTTACGCATTTGCTACAAAACTTCAATCTTCCGGTATATACATGTTTTGTTCGCAAAATTAACGTAACCTGTTCCTAAAGATCAACAGAAAATTTATGTACTAATGAAATATATCACATACTCCTCCATTATGCTTCATATAACCATCTGTTGAGTTCACGAGGGCATGGGTTGGTTGCTTTGTGATATCTCCTTTGATGACTAAAGAAGAAGTACAACATGCAGTTATGTCTCCTCATTCGGCTGAATTAAGGACTCCTTGTGGTACAAAAGCTTTTTTTGTTGTTGAGAGAACAGAACATGTCCACTTTGATTGGTAATTTTCTGATAAAACTTGATCGATAAACGCTAGAAGCGTTTTATTTGCATCGGTGTTTTTATTGGCAGCTGCACAAAATATTTCGTCTTCGAAGTCTCCAAAATGGCAAGCATTTGTACTTTGCCCCCTTTTTTCTACTCCCTGATGCGCAGAAGGTAGTTGAAATCGCAATTTTTTGGAAGAGGTCAATGAAAGTGGTCTAGTAAATTCCCATGTAATATGTACGACGACCAAATTTGCTCCGTGCGTGCTGCATACAGCAATAGCTTTACCTGTCTTTTACTGAATAGAAAATATATTATAACTCAAGGGGTTTGTTGAGGAAACCAAGATGTGCACTTATTCTTGCGATAATGAATTGTATTCTGTAAAACCAAACCTTGATGCTGCTACTTCAACAGACTGTGAATAAACGGTTTACAAATAATCAGTTGAAGGTAGCATGAAAAAAGTGCAAGTTCATGCCACATGGAAACCCAGTTAGGAAATTATGCTTTTGCAGTCAGGTTATTTTTTTGAGTTCTAAAACACTGCTCACTGCTTTTGGTGTAAGGACGTGCAACATGATGTTGACAGGCGGGTCAGAAATATTTCCATAAATAAGTAGGGGAGGGGGGAGCGGATTCGGAATTTTCAAGGAGCGAACGGGGGTCTGAAAAAATCGCAAAAATTAAGCCTTTTATACTTAGGACCTTGGAGTATTCAAAAAAGTCCAAGGGCTTTAGTGTCTTAGTTCTTTGAACAATTTTAATCTTATTGCGGTTTCATAAACTGCGTTGCTTTTGCGCGAAAGGCGAGTATTTGATAAGATAGCTATACTGACATCAACTTACGCTGATAAGTGCTCCTTCGTCCACTAACGTCATCAAGCTGCAGTTCGTATTTCATGGATGATCCAATCTACAACAAATTTTATGAATTTCTGCAATGTTTTACATAATTTCCATCGGTCTCTGTCATTAACCATGAATTCTTTTTTCTTCTTACTGAACAGGAAAGAGTTCAATATTACACCGTGACAGCACCGGTCAGTACGCCGGACATATAAAATTCAGAACGGACGGCTTTTTTTTCCGTCTGAATTTAACCTTCAGTGTTCCATGGTAAATTTCGCTGATGTAAATCCCATTTCTTGCTCGTGTGCAACCAAAGAAATTTTAGAAATTCTAAGTTTCCTTAGTGCAACCTATCACATCTGCAAGAATTTTCGCGAGACTAAGCTTTTTCGTGATCTGAAGGCAACGTCGAATTTGCATGGTGACCAAGATGCTAGTGCCTTGTAAGATTGAACGCATTTGCAAAGGTTGAAAAAGAAATGGCTGGGTCGAATCAAATGCCTGAATTCGAGAATAATTATCATAACAAGATTTATTGAATACATGGGTATTTGACCATTGCATAAATTTTCACTAACTGAATGAACATACATCAACGCTCGAAATATGTTTAGTACATACTTACTACTTTATTTGACGAAAACTTCCGCGAGAGAAACTTTCGGCGCGATTTTTCGCGAAAGTTTATCTCGCGAAACTGCTTAGAAATGTCTGCACACGAATATTTATCTCACGAATTTTTCCAAACTCCGATTCCGTCAAAGTTTACTCACTCTCATGGTCGTTTCAGTTGGTTCAGTGCCTCGCGAAATCACAAAATGCATTCTTTTTGCGAAAGATTATCTCACAATTTTTTTGGCAATTCACCGATTCACGAAAGTTTATCCAAAATTTTTTTCCAGTTTTCCATCTCACGAAAATCTCTACGAATAAAGTATTCGATTCTGAACTTTCATTTTCTTACACGTTGTCTGTTTCTTGCTTTATGTTACCATAACGAGCATACTGGCATTAGATGGAAGAAATTTATAAAATTCGCGGAAAAGAGCAACTGCTGCAATAATTATGTTAAAATCATGAAAGTTTTAAGTGAAGTATTTCTTTAAATCGAATATTTAAATATAAATTGTTTGTTAAGTTACGTTTTTTTCCTCCAATCAGAATGCAGTAATCGATGACAGTTAAATTTTTTATCACAAAGTACATAGACCTATATAATTTAGCATATAAATCACCAAGTCGACTGCTGTCCTTTGAAATTTTTTGTTTTAACAAAAAGTTTAAAGTTGTTAACCCTATCGAGACGGGGGGTGGGGGCTGGTAGGACCACAGCAGTAAACTTTCTTTGATATCTCTGGAACAACTAATGGTAAAATCTTAAAATTTGGTGACTTTTCCTAAAACTTTGTGCTGCTTTGCATGGCGAAGAAAATTTTTGGCCATGACGTCATCTTTTGTAATGACAATAGGCCCAATTTAAACAAGGAACATTTCAAAACTTAAGCTTTTTCATGATTTTTGAGTCGCAACTGGTAAATTGATGTCTTCTTATGTGTACGAACTGGTTTTAAAGCAAAATTTGGAAATCTGTAGTAAAAATTTCGAATTTTTCCAAATTTCGGTCGAAAATGACCATAATTGGTAACAATGATCACGTCATCAAGATTTTGAACATTATGGCAATTTTTTTAATGTCAATTGAAAGATCATAGTCTAAGCTATTATGCTACCAAGTTTCATAGCAACCGAGTAAGTATCACAGTTTTTATGGGCCGCGGCACCCACCAAATCGTGTAGTAAACTCTCGCGTTGTTTTAAATTTTCTGTGCTAAAAAAAACCAACTTAGAATATAAACAAATATTCATACCTGGTCCTTTTGTAGAAGCGGTGTATGAAACATTGTAGGAAGTCCACTGTCTCTATATGCTTCACAAGATGCTGCCTTGTAGTCCACCCCTAGCAGGTCTTCGATGGATGCCAATAGCATTTCTGGAACTACAACGTAGTCAACCACTTGTTTTCGTGTCAGGTTTCCCAGTGGTGGAAGGTGGGTAGCTTTCCATGAAGCAAACTCATGGATATCGATCCTTTTTTCTGGTTTAAGATCGACAAATATCTCCTTTTCAATTATTTCAGCTACTGATCGTAACTGTTCTGCGCCAAAGTAATCTTCGAGTATTGCATGTTCATCCACGGCGGCCTTCAGGAATTCATTGGTCGATAGCAGTCGCGCTGCATGAATTCGCTCTGAGTAGCAGGAAGATATTTGCTTTTCTTTCATTCTCTGGATAACTAGCTTCTTATTTCTTTGAAAGCTTTCCCTCGAAGTCTTGCTTGGACCATCCGTGAACAGCCCCGGGCTCGTCATAGTCTTCCATCTGTTCGATTTACCCTGATTTCCACTCAATTGAATTTTGTCACATGACTCAAAAGCCTTCTTCTCTACGACGACGAAACATTCTGGCAAGGATTGCCTCTCCTCAACTTTTGGTGCTGCTTCAGCTGTTGAACTTAGAACCTGAATGTTTTCATTTTTTAAGAGGGAACACTGGTTTTTATTTCGTTCATCTATTAGATCGAGATCAATCTCTTCTATGTCCATATCGTCGGAGTCCTCCTGTTCTCTTTGCGCCAATGTTGGCATATGGCAGGTCTTTTGGACTTTTGCCTTTTTTTCGTCATTCTCTACTTGGCTGTTTAAGTGCATGTCCTTTTTAACTTTCTTTGTGATTTTGCTCTCTTCATTCGTACGCATGAGACGTTCGTGATGTGTGCCCTGCTGGTGCACTATTTCTGTATGCGGAGCTGGGTAGTGGGCTATCGGCTCTTCATCATATGGTGTGTTATCTGCTCTTTCTCTGGGTGTCGAAGAATCTTTCGGAACTGAGCACATAGTTGGTGATAATTCTGCTAATTCTTCTGCTGTTGGATCATTAAAGAATGATAAAAATTGTTTGGGATCGTCAGTTCCTCTCTCATCATCGGAATACAGCAATTGTCCTAGTTTCGATACTTCGAGTAGCGTTAGTAGACTTTTCAAAGTTTTCAGCACTGTATTTTCTGTTAGCAAATCTTTTTCAACAGGTATGCTTCTTCTTATTTTGGTCTGTTTCTGGTTCCTTTTGCTTGGGATGTCTTTGATCTTACTTGCAATCCAGAATCGTACTTCTTGGCTCTCCCACGGTTGTACTGGCAGCAACTGGCTCCCTTCTGCGAATGAATATGCGTTCAAGCATGTGAATACACCACAATCAAAGGCATTTTCTTGTTGAGGCACATCCATGGCATTAACAAACGTCCAGTTCGAGATGGAAACTTCGAAACCGTGATGTAAGAATAATGCCTTGAAGAAGCTGAATATTATAGACAAGACATCCAGCTTTGGGGAGTACAGAGAATTAACGTGAATGATAAGGCGTCTTATTGGGTAGACAACAACAAGTGACCAGTGAAGATCTGCTCCAGTGCGCGTCTTATGATGGATAGGAATCAAGACCATGGAGGCTGAACAAATGTTGGCACTGTCAGCTATATTCTGGATTTCAATTGAATCTCGACCTGATGTTAAGTCCCCGTAGAGGTGGCTGCTTAAGCATTGCACATTATGAATGCTTCGCTCGACGGAATATTGAATGAACGACTCTATCACCTCTCCATTTAGCCATTGAGTGTGCGAAAGTGTCCTTAAGTCACTAGCCCGGACCTGCAAAGCATTAGACCGTGAGAACATCCCAAACCAAATATCTTTAATTTCCTGCATACTTTCCGATGATACTAGCCAAGGCACATTGTTTGATCGCTGCTGCTCGGTATCTTTCCTTTGATAGAAGAGCATTGTTGTGGACGTTGCCATAAACGGATCATGAAGCCAGCGCCAAGTGCTTCTTGTCGACACAGTCTTATCGTTGTAATGGATTGCCTTTTCCTTATCTTTGGTTAGGATGGATGTAGTGTAATGCCCTCGCTGTGTGTTGCCGCCATGGTGATTTATTGCAGCAACAAGTTCGTATTTCAATTTGTTGACAGGGTCTTGCTGTGCAGTCACGTGCAATTGCATTTCGACGGGAATTTCTATTGGCGTAGATACTGTTGCTGTTCTATTGGACATCACTCGGTCAGTGTGAATCACAAGAATTGATGGTGCATTAAGTAGAAATTCTATTTGGTTGCACTCCTTCTTCTTTTGTACCTTATCTGTGTCATCTTTGCCGATCGACCGCGGTTTTCCAACAACCAAAGGACACGAGCAGGATGAGAGAGCTGTTTGTGACTGGAATGCGTATTGGCCGACAGTGCTATCCCATATCAAAGTTTGCAGCTGTAGTGGTTCAGTTGACGGTAGAACGTAAACACGGAGATAGGGTTGCTTGAAAACTGTTCCGGTCCGTTTTCCGCATTTCATGCAGATAGACAAGGAAGCTACTGTGCATTTCAAGTGATTTTCGAAAGTGAGGAGTTCAGAAGCAGACATTTCTCTAGTCAGTGTGTCGATGAGTTTCTCATAAAACTCAAGTGCGTCCCATTGATCACCTTTGAAAACACTCTTCTTCATTAAGTTGGCAATAATTTCCATTCCATCGTTCACATCAATGTACCTGCCTGTTTTGATCATCTCAGCATGCATATCTACGAGGGCAATCATCAAACTGGATTCCATTTCCTCTGGCAAAAATTGATAGAAAGTGGAACCGCATACCACTTGCAGAACAGATATCATCCAGCATATCGTGCCCGTATTTTCAATTCCTCTGTTCGATGTTGGGGCAATTGTAGCAATGCATTCATCTACATTTTGAGGTAGTGGTTGTACTGCAATGGCTTTCTTCGCATCGTAATCTAATTTGCTCCATATGGTGGCCAATTCCTCAACATCTTTCTCCACTAAATGCCCATGGCAATGGTACGCCAAAAACTTCATGAACGGCAAAACTTTGGTTTCAACACAATTCATGCAATGGTAAAATGGCATGGCACTAGCCATTGCTATGCTGATGTTAATGCATTGCAGATGAAACCATTTCTGGCAGATATCGCACTGAACCCAGGAAACAAGATTGTCCGAATCACCCATACTGTCACCACTTCCTTGACAAATGCACAACTCTTGGTCGACTTCAATTAATTTCCTGTATTCTCCTCTTTCTATATTTGTCATGCTTTCCCACTTTGAGATAACCTTTTTTTTGCAGTCTTTGGGCGTTTCCGAATTAACCAGGACAGATTCCCACTTCTCATTTCTAAAAGCAGTAAATGCCAAGTGATCTTTCTTGGCTAGTGTTTGACCATTGTTTAAAGGTGTATAAAATACAATGTTGCTATTATTTACCGATCGATATCTTCCTAATTTGTTTGGTGTTGCCAATTTCGTGAAGTTCTTGTTCCATCCTTCTTGTGGCTCATCGTTGACTGCTTTGGCTTTCCTGCTCTCCCGAAATAACATTGCAGCATGTATGCGCCGAGCTTCTTTCCGGTCAAACGTAACATTTCCACTGTCAGCTGTCGTGCTTGGTTCTTCACCTTTGCCATCCCACAGACCTTCATGGAAAATTAGCCTGTTTCGAAAATGTTGCTTCCAAGAATTTCGAAGGAATTCCGGTAGAGGCTGCTTAAGCATCGCTTCATCTTCCTTCAGTTGTGTGAAATAACCCTCGATTTGGCCGCTTGTTAAATTTTCAACAAATATTGATTTTCCCACCCCCAGCTTATTGTCGTAGTCATAATCCTCTGAGAATCTGTTCAAATCACCCAGAACAAGACTGGACCACAGCGGAGACTCGGGAAGCCGCAGTTTAACTAAAATCTGCCAATATTTAGGCATGAAGTATATATTTTCGGGACATTTTGCAGAAGCTTCATCACTTTCGTCGAAACTTTCTTGATCGCTGGACAAACTGGACGCATGATCATTGCTGCCAGCCTCAAGATGTTCTATCACCGCATGCCAGTATTTTTGTACTTCACTATTTGATTGGATGCTTTCGATTTCCTCTAAGTCAATATCCTCCAGCCAATCTTGTTCTGATAAAACGCACTCGTCCTCAGTATTGTTTTCATCTTCGCTGTCTGTAAATTCGTGGTTTTGAATCCAAGATTCCAGATCATTTATTGCCAACTGAACGTCAGCTGTCAATTTTTCACTTGTGAAAATTCTAAAGCCTTTTTCCACAACAGATTTCATATCTTTCAGATTTCTGCATTCAACTAAGGTGGCAAAGAATAGCATGGCCAATTGTCTGATGTGTTTCTGCTCTTCTTGGGTTTTGTTTGGTGGAATGCACTTTTTTAAATCGTCTTTATTGTTTTTCATGATGTGTGAAAAGCAGCAATGAATGAAGGGCTTTGACAAATCCTTTGCTGTGGCTCTCCCAGTGACTACTCGGAAAGTGCGGTCCAGGTAATCATTTAGTGTTTCTCCGCAAAATTCACGAAGAACGCCAAGGATAAGAGCCCACGAGCGATCCATCATAAAGAGCCTTGGAGTTGCGCTAGCTCTGTTCACAGAGCGATCGAGAGTTTGCACCTCAAGAAGAAATTTTCTTACGTCACCTACGCCATGCGAACTTGATAAAAGCTCTGCTATGGGCAAAGGTCTACATTTACCGTATGGATGTCTCATCACGATGCTGTAGAGAAGGATGCGATTATATTCAGCCATCTTCTTTACTATGTTCCCGGTCGCATCTATATAGACAATATCCCTCTTGCAGGCCTGGTGATAATATTTGAGAGTCGATTCATGACTGAGAACAATATGTAGATTTGGGATTAGCGAAGCATAATGAATATATCCCAGTAAATTTCGGTGTAGATTCAGTGACTCTGCCTTTAAGCGATCTTCTGCACTAATTTCCTTGCGAATTTCATCGATGGACTTGGCAAGATTTTTGTTTTTCTCAGATTCTAAAGTCACTTCCGCCTTTACCTTCTTAAACACTTTCAATGAATTTCCAATCAGTTTCCTGTTTGCTGCAGCTCTTACTTGTGGATCCATGTTAGCAAGCTTTTCTGCATATAAGTCAGATGGCTTTAGGTGTGGATTGCTTTTAAATTCCGCCTTAACCTTTTCACGATTATCTGCCTTTAGATGGTCTGATTGACGGTGTCTGCTGTCATGTTTAATGTCTCCTGAGAAGCAGATTTCGAAGTTTTCTTGATTCTTGTCAATGCATAAATCTGCAATAACAGAACATTCCGGATGTTTGCACTCTAGCTTTCCTCTCCAATATGGGGCGTTCCTTTTCCGGGATCCGTCAAGTCTAATTCTGTTCCTTTTCAGGATAAAGTTGCACCATTTGTTGTATTTCTCTATAATTGCCCTGATATGACTAGCACAGTCTCCACCAAACCGTCTCTCTTTAAGACCTTCAATAGGCAGTTCTTTTATTGCTTCTGGTAGAGGTATGTGGATGACGCTTTTCTGCAGCACAGCTTCGAAGCGTCCGTCTGCCGTAACTGGGCACTCAGAAAGGAGTTGTAAATCCCTGGTTTCCAGGTTAATATCTTCAAAGAGACTCGCGGTTTGATCTTGTTGCTTGGGCTTATAAGCCATACAGTGTTGGTCGACGTCCGCATTTCTCTCAGAGAGCATGTCGTTTGTGTCATGACGATCACATTCACCTCCTTGGCTTAAACTAAAATCTGATAAAACTTCATCGTTCACTTCCTCTGGCTCCATTTCAGTATCTCTTCCTGCGCCGTTAATATCCAGCTCTTCGAGGGGCTTTGAAGTTATTTCGGCTGGTGGTGAAGCTGACCCTGCTAGTCCTTCCACAAAGGTCGTCGGACTGTTGTCAAAACATGTTTTAGAAATGCTGCTGTCTGGACAGACATCATCATCGTCGGAGCTACTTTCAGATGCTGAGCTAAGCGCAGAACACATTGAAATAAGTTCTTTACACGACACGGAGATAGTCTTAGAGCATATGCTTGTCAACAGCTTTTGCATCGACAGCTTAGCTTGGCTGCTAAGCCTTTTTTTCATTATTCGATAAGCATTCTGCAGTACAGTTACATCTTGGCTACTGACATCATCCTTGTTGAAATACAATTTGGTTATACAAAGCCAAAATGAATTCCCTCTACTTGACAGGAGTTTCTTTGCTGCAGACACGCATATTTTTAGCCGCTTGGTAGATATTGGCCTTGATGGCTTCATCTCTGATTTCCTAAAGAGATGTAAAATTTTTTACTAAAACTATGCCTGTCTTCTACAGCTTATTGGGAGGTTGCAACTTTTGGATATGTCAGTATTTATATGAATCCCATAGTATGTACCTGCCGCAGTTTAACCTGTTCTGTCCGGCCTTTTTTATGTAGATTGAATGTCTGGGGGGATAAAAACTACCCCCCCCCCCCCCCCGAAAAAAGCAACTTTTGGATTTAAATAGTCATGCCAAAGTCGCGCAAGAGTTTCCCTGAATATCACATATGATAACTACCACTGGTCTCCAGCTTCATGCAAAGAAACAAAGTTCAAAATGCTATGAAAAACCCCTAAAAATGGCCACCTGCAAGATGAAGTGAAGTTTTCACAATACACGTTTTTCTTTTTTAAGAGGAAACCAAGCGTCCGAGGTAGTACTAAAAGTTTCGTAAAATTTTTGAGATTTTACCAGGAAAAGTTTCTTATTCAGTTTCTTAACCGTATCTAATGTGCTTTTTAGGGGCTCCCCAACTCTTGGGGGGCTCTGAGAGCCCCCTCCATAATTTCTAAATTCTATAGGTATGGTTATGAAACTTTGCATGGGTATAGAGCATTTATAGGTAAACAATTTGGTATAGTTAAAAATTGCTGACGTCATGAGTAATTCATGACGTCATCGATTAAAGACACATGTGTAGTAATTTTCGGCCAGAAATAGCGATTTTTCAAAAATGGGCCCAAAATTTTGGGGAATCTCAAAATCTCTCAAAAACTATTGCACTTGCTAGGAAAAGGTGCAACATGATGGTTTCAGGCTTATGACACTCCTTTTTATGCGGTTTTGTAGTGATTTAAAGGAGTTCACCACTAAAAAACAATATTCAGTGCTGTATGTAAGACAATTAAGAGGTCTACGGATGGTCCTTTATTTGAGAGGCAAAACTTCAGCGGTTCTTGCTAAAAGCTTAATCAAAGTTCTACACATTCCTATTGTTCAAAACCTGGTAGCTATGACGTCATGCCTGAAAATCTCTAAGGAGTGTGGTTTCCTTAGAACTGAAAACTTCAGCAAATATTTTGAATGTAGAATGGAACATATTGCCCCTCTGTGGTAAATAAAACAAAAATCAG
>JAOBRC010409791.1:0-12317 GCA_027575255.1 Scolionema suvaense
TGCACCCCTCGAATAGAAGGCCCCCTAAAAAGTCCAAAAATTTAGTGAAAGCAACGAGCGTTTAATTGAAGCATTATGGTATTTCAAGAAACCTTTTTCCCCTTATCCGGATTTTTTTCATAACTCATTTCGTACGTCAATTTTTGCCCAAATCACCTCCGAAAAAAATGCCCATCCCATTTTGCAGAGCTTTGCAGCTGTCATACAGGCTACGTTCTTTGCAAAATATAAAAGAATAGGCAATGTAGCAGACTTTAGCTATACAAGCATGCAGAAGTACACACTTTTAGTACCAAATGACAAAAATGGCAAAAAAATTGACAAAATTTGGACTTTGACATCAATTCTTGGACCCCCTGTTGGACTAATTTATCTTAAACATAGCTGAAAGGCCTTATCAGGAACAATCGAATTGGACCATGACCTCGTTTTCCGGACGCTCTGCTGGGCCAATATAACCCAAGTATAGCTTTCCTGAAAGACCTCATCAGAAACAATACTTTTGAATACAAAACACAATAATTAAACAGCCTAAAGAAAAGCATAAAAAAATAGATCAGTAATTAAAACCTGAAGAATATGGAAACTCATGAAACGATGCCATACATGCAGCATCCAGTAAATAGAACAACTGTAATTCACAGCCTATATCCTCGCTGGAATTCAAAACTGTAATAAGTCCAAAAACCTTGTTTTGAGAAAATCGCATTTCAAAGTTTACAGAAGCTATGTTTCTATGTTAAAAATGCTGTTTTTCAATGGTAACCCTCCCCGTGCCGAGCCTACAAGCCGGTTTTCACCAGATTTTGGCCTTTTTGGAGATAAGTTTTGAAGGGGTGAACTTTATTGGTTGGGGTTCTAACTGGAACCACACGTCGCGTCCCAGTTCAATTTAATGCCCTCCCCATGCCATCCCGACTATAGTCGGGATCGGCACGGGAAGGGTTAAGTGATGTAAGAGAAGCTTATTCGATCAATTTTAAAGTCTTTTAGACAGTTTCTTCAACTTATTATGGAAACATGGCTATGAAATGCACCGTTTTGTCTATAAATAGGCCAAAAAGCCTAAAATACAGTTTAAGTTGCCGGAAAAACTCAAAAATCTTGATTTTCCGGCACAATAAACTGTAATAAGTCCGAACATATTACAGTATTGCCTGCCAAAGATTAAGGGATTTCAATAATTTTGCTATTTCATGGTGTAATAAGTCCATCAAATCTGAGAATTATGGACTTATTACAGTTTATCGTGCCGAACTTTGGCACTTTTTCAAAGATACACATGGCAAAAATCAAGTTGAAATGTGTTTTGGAGGCTGATATCTGCATGAAACTAAACTCAGGTGTAACTACAACTAAAAAATGACAAAAACTCAATTTCCAAAAAAATGGACTTATCACAGTTTTGTATTCCAGCGACGAATCTATCAATGAACTTAGGGCAAGGAGTTTTCATTCCTCCGTACTATAATTTCCTGTTCTTAGTCTTGTAAATAAAATTTTAAAAAAATAATTTCTAGAGCAGGATCGGGGCCAAAAATCCAAGCCTCCATCCAATTCTGCTTCTATGATACCTAAGTGACTAACACACACTGCGAAATTAAGTGAAATGTAATGAAGAAAACGGTTAATTCGTCCTAAAAAGAAGTTTTCCTGAAATAATGGAAACATGGACATGCAACTATACAGTACCGTGTGAATTCAAGTTAAAACACGTACTGCCGTGTATATACAAAAGCAGAAAGAGTCAGCAAATAATTATATACACACAAGAATTACCTTCAACGAAGAAGTTTTCGCAGGAATTAATTTTCACAGTCAAATTTTTCGGACATTTCGCGGTAATTATTTTCACAGTCCATTCCAAACAATACCTTTCGCGAGAAAATAAATTTTCGCGCCTGAACAACTTTCAAAAATTTTTGGAAATTTGTTTCCCCCATCAAAATATCATTTAAGCATGCTGTACTTGTCACTGTAATAGATAGTCAATCTCAGTTCAAGGTAATTGATAAAGAATGCACTATTTTAAAGGTTTTGGAATTCTACTATATTTTCGGTGGAATTTATTTTCGCGAGAATTAATTTTCGCGGTTTAGCATTTTTGGAGGTAAAAAAAGGAATTCAATTTCGAGGATTTGCCTCAAAAACGTCAAATCCGTGAAGTTTTCTTCCGGCAAAAATTTCTGCCCTGAAGGTACGTATTTTTTAGGGGAAACTTTGGTGAGAGAAACTGTCGCAAATTTCGCGACTTCAGCCTGTTTCGTGAAAGCTTAACTCATGAAAATGCTTAGAATTTTGCGAAAGTTTACTCAATCAAATGGTCATTTTAGTTGGGAAAGTGGGGTTCAGGGCCCGGCAAATTGCAAAACCCTTTTTTTGCAAAAGTTTATTTCACAAATTTTTTGTGATTTACTGATTCGTGAAAATTTATCCAAAATTTTTACGAGTTTTCAACCTTGCTAAAGTTTCTCCAAAGAGACAATCAGAAAGGGTTTGTTCAATTGACAAAGAAAACAAAATATATAATGTAATTCTTTCAGTCAGGCAGGGGCAAGTCCACTCATACTAATCTCTGTTCTGACTAGGGATTGTAAGGATTCAGACATATGCAACAGATGTACTTTATGGCTAACAACTCCTGAAGTTCAAAGCGCTTATGGAGAACCATTTATAAAGGCAAGAAACAGGAATCATGATGCACATCAAGCTCCAATACTTTCAATATCTCATACCTCTGAAAAAAAAAGCACAAGAAAGAGAAAAAAATATACATGAATTCAAAATAAAAATCGTAGATAGCCCCATAGATAGTCTTAATATGAGTCAAGAAAGTATGTTTGTACTTCTCTTGTGAGTTGAAAGCCGAATAGATCATATAAGTTATAGATGCCATCTTGTTGATAAATGGAGTCCAATCAACAATACATGAGTGCATTATGGAGTAAAGGCCAAACCTAGAATTGGACTTATAAGGAACAAATAGATATCCAAGAGTTGCATTCTTTGTTGTGATATTAGAAAGGCAATTTATTTTCATAAATATATCACTGAAGCAAGCAGACAATTTAACATGTAAGGAGTCATGCCCAAAAAGAACATTTTCAAGGAAGATGGCAGATGACAGCATAGGTCTTCCACATTCCTGGAGAATGGAAAACAAACAATGCATGCACAAGAATGAATATTAGTTATCTCAGCTGGAAACAGCTGAAGACCTAACTCTATATCTTAGAATGAGAGCTCCGACCAAGGTGTCAGGTCAGCACACACATATTCACTAGAAAGACACATTTAAGACGGCTTATATACACAAAAAAGAGCAACTCAATGTTGCGATTCACCATTTATTATGCAAACAAAGCACCAGCTACAGACAAAATGTTGCATGAATCATTAACAGCAGATTCTAAAACACACTATGGTGTATTCAATCCTTGCATAAATCTTTGATACACATGTGTTTTCCTCACACAAACCAAAGATTCTGCTAAGCAGGGCACCCTGAGAGGAATAGGGTCTCCCGCAGATCAAGGGCAAAAACATCGAAACATACAAAGATTTTATGTTTTTCATCAAACAAGACTTGAAACGAATAAAAAAAGTAGAGATTGTTTTCCCATTTTCCTCAAACTCATGGTATAAACCTTTATTTCTAAATCAATTATTTCACAGCTACACAAGCTCGACAGCTTATATCATGCACAGTCTGCACATGGTATTGCCTGGTATACAAAATATCTAAATGCCAAAGTTGAAGCTGGGAATGCAAATTAAACACAGTAAACATGGATTAATTAAAAACTTCCGTGGAATCACAACAAGAATCAACTCAAATTCCATTGTCAATGCAGACAATTGTGGGATAGACAGTGAAGTAAACAGTGATATCCTCAAAACTTTATTTTCAAAAAAACCATGAAAATATCAAAATGTTAGTTTTTGTCAAGCCATGATAGTCTTTTAACATCAACATTCCAAGATTTTTCGCTCAGATAATTATTTGCCCCAGAAAATCTCAAGTGCGTGTTGGGACTAAGAAGTGCACGAAAACGAAGTTCACAAAGCAAGAATTTCAACAACTCATACTAATTCAATGAAATTGCATTTTATATAACCTTATAGAATGCCTGAATGCGCACCTTAGGCCACGCAAAGTTCAAGTTTCGGTATGCGTAAAATGACTCATTTGGTAATGCGGAGGGCAATTTATTTGTCTTTAAATATAAGATGCATGCAGCAATTTATTTTTCATGTTTACTGTGTAACGGAGTGCATAAAAATCCAATTTTAGGTCTCTGGAGTCTTGGTTTATGTCTTTTTATGGTCACAGTCTAATCATCAGGATTTAGTACACAAAACTGAGCGTTCGATGTTGCGTCAACACAGCGAGAGAGACAGGACACACAACGGCAACGGAAGTTGCTAGCTTGTTACACACAGTTTAGGAAAGCTATGAAAATAAATCGCTCACTACTACTGCCAGCTGCAAAAATAGAACAAATGCGCTTCAGGAAATTGATGCGTGCGTACCGAAACTTCAACTTTCCGTGGCCTTAAGGAAAAAAAGTACTAGCGGAAGAAATTTTTTCGGAAGATGTTTTCGTGGGATTTATTTTCGCAATCTTACGTCTTTTTCGCAAAAATTTTGTCTGAGAGATCTGCTAGTAGTAAGCCAATCACAAAAATTTATTCTGCAAAATTTTTTCTTATTGAGCCTATCGCAAAAACTTATTCTACAAACTTTTTAAACAAATATCAAATTATTAATCAGTTCATTTACAGTCGTGAGATTTTAGTTTTTGTCTTTGACACTGAAAAGACCATTTCACAACTTTCTCAGCCTGAGGAATGAAAGGAACATCTTCCTCTTTCAAAGCAAAAATTCTTCTGCAGAACTCACCAAACAGCTTTCAATAGCAAAAATTTCTTCCGCAAAATACAACTTTTTGAAGTCCAAACCCCAAAAACAAATTCCACAAAAATTTATTCTATGAACACTTTCTTCTCTTAATACTGTACCTGCTGATTTGTCAAAAAAAGACCCTGGAATATAAAATCTCTGACAAGGTTTTTACAGGACTATAAAGAAGTGCTTTGTTTTTAATGTTAGGCAATAGTAATTGGGTTCTGGCTGAGGCATAAAACCTGATTACACATAAATATACATATGCCATAACATTATTACCACACCAACACTGATACTGCAAAGAGTAAACACTCACAGAAAACTAGAAGCAACAGGATATGCACATAGATTAACATAAAAATAAACAAACATGATGAACATCGGGACATGATCATAGACAAATGAAGACAGAAGAAATTTTCTAAGACAGTACAGCAAGAATTAAAACAATTCAAGAACAACCTTAATAAAAGAACGAAAGTCTTCCAAATCTAGAATAGTCATATTGCACCAACATCTACAAATAATTTTTTGAACACATAGTTTTAACTATTGTCCCACCACTAAAATACCTTAGATCCATGCTCTCTGAAACAATTTTTATAATTGCGACTTTGCCTATTCCAAAAACTACAAATTGAAAAAAGAGTAGGCTAAGTGTTGGGTATGTAAGCCATCTAGAAACGTTTTATAGGTTCCAACTTAAAATCATGGCAGCGTACATCAATATCAAGCTTGATCCTTGTTGAGGAACACCTACGGGTCAGAGACATGTTCTATTGTGAGCTCGAATTCAGGCCTCGTCAATTTTAGGAGCATGCTAGCCAACGTGCACCTATTGTGCACCTAGACATAAATAAGGAGCCCAAAAATTCGGGTACCTCAGCATTATTTTCTGGTGTGTCCTCCATAGGCATGAATATCACGACGTTCTTTGAGTAAGTAACGTCTTGATCAGGAACACTAATCAATTTGACAAAATACTAAGCAACTTCTATTATTTATCTGCGCAATCTCGCAAGAGTGTATGCCTCATAATGATACCACATGCTACAAAATGATACAATGCAAAATAAAAACCTAACAGAGCGTCAACGCAACGTATGTCGAAAACCCTCATAGAATGCACAGCACAGCAGGCACATTGAAAGGAGAATCACTGCTGAAACAATATTGATCTCAAAGGAACAGGAAAAACAATGAAAAAATACTCACTAAATGGCACAGAAGGATTTGGAAAATGATGAGTATACATCAAAGACCACTTGTAGTAAAGATGCATAGAACAGCATATGGAGAGAAAACACATAAGGAACACAACAAAACAGGCCCTGCTTGGCAGGATGTGCCTCAGCTGCCGAAAGGCAGCACATATACATACCTAGTTTCAAATTTGTGTCGGCTGCTTCATGTCAACATATGATCAATAGTATTGCGAGGTTTCAAATTTCACTCCTTATGTGCCGCCTATTCCTTCAATATACCCCCTACTTCAAATTCAGGCGAGAACCCCCACAGGAACACATACATACTCATACGTTAAAAAGTGAACAAATATCAATCAAGAGATGCAAAATAGTGCAGGAAAATATAAAATTAGATTCGCACTAAAGGAAATGCTTGGAGAAAATCTTTATGGCAGAAATGTTTGCATTAAGAAATTCTCATGGAACTAATTTGTGATTTTCCAAAAAAAAACGTGATAATAAATTCCGCAAAAGCAAAGCTAAATTGATTGATAACCAAAATAAAATCAAGGGAATCCAATTAGTTTTCAAGACAACGTTTATTATGAGCTGTGAATTTACGCTCTCAAAAGTTTTCTTCACTGCCAACCGCGAAAATTAGTCCTGCATACCTAACAACAGCTGTTGGACAGTAAATTATAAAAATCTTCTCTGTGAAATTCGTATCAAGAACAAATTCCTCGCAAATTTCTGGCATTAAATTAGAGACTTAAGATAAAAATCCTCACAAAATAATATAAAAGTATAAAATTGTGAAAATCTACTCTGTAAAATTCGCAGTTTTTTGCCCTCTTCATCACTACAAATTCCTCACAAATTTCTGACAACAAGGTAGAGACTTAATAAAATAAAAATCCTCACAAAATAAAATATAAAAATGTCTAGAACAAACCGAAGAATGTATTAGAGCAAGATTGTGTGAGGCTCAAAATTCCAAAACAGGATTGCTTCAGGTGCAGACTTGTGGAGACATCTCAAAAGCTGAATTGTCATTCAAGAACTCCAAATAGCATAACCTCATCAGCATCTTTAGAGGCTGGGAAATACATTAAACAGAGTCAAAAAACTAGGAGGTATGTCAAAGACACAGCAGCTCTCAGGGCTAGAACAGAACCTAAAAAAATGGTTTTGCACATGAGCATCCATCAACTTACGTATGAGTAATTATTTTCCCAAAATTCGCATGCTTCAGCACTAAGATTTCCGTACAGAGTACAATGTAACCACCAATTTTCACCTGGATAAAAGTTGACGTAAAACTTTAACCGCTGAAGATACGAACTTGGTTTCTTTTGGAGTACTGAGGCACACTATCAGGTCATATTAAGATCAATTTTTTTTATCCGTAACCGCCACTGTTCACTTGGAGAAGGCTTAACAGGCAAGACCCTACAAATATCACAAAAGGCCCCTACTAGGTTTTTGACCACGTGACATAAGGCTCCATCACATTTGATGTACTAGATTGTAACAGTGTGAATAATAAAACCTCCAGCCATTTCAAATTATACCTAATATAGAGCCTGGTTTGAGTTGGTTAAACTAGTTGGGGTTGCTTACACATACTTCAATGCAACATCCAAACGTAACCATTAACAAGACAATTGATTTCATCAAGAGAGTATTGTAAACGAAAAGTCATACTAGTAGGCAGTCCCTATTTAGAAAGGAAGTGTTTGAATAGTGGACCTTGCCTTTCCTAAAATTCTCTAAGAAGTGCTCAGGTCAAAAGTGCAAAGTTTATTTTAATAGAATTCTGGAAAAAATCAGACTCAATTTTTTTGTTTCTGTGGTTTAATAGCAGACACTGCAGAAGCCATCATTCAACCTGAACTACCTTAAGGGGATAAATTTGTATGTGGACTTATTTTTGTGAGTCCAATTTTAGGGGCGTTTTGCGAGGATTTATTTTTGCGCATCAGAGATTTGCAGAGAAAATTTGTGGAAGTAATTTAGCAAATGAGTATCAACGAAAGAAATAGAGGAAGTTATTAACATGCACATAGAGCGAAAGAACGAGTCCAAGCAGTTTGTTTCTTTACTAACAATCGAAAAATTAGTTCTGCTCAGCTTATGACATCATTTTGATAAATTTTGCGTGGATTAATAATGCGAATTTAGCAAAACTTCGCAAATTTCGCAAAATTTACTCCACACAAAAAATCCCCTTAAGGTAGGGACAATTTAAAGCGTGGTAGGACTGTGAAAATAGGAGCATTTGTTGCATGCCACCTTTGCTGGTTTAGAATGCAACAGCCTTTCAGAATTTCAAAATACATGCAGTATAGCATATCAACAACATCAAGCAACAGGTATTTCATCTTTCACAGTCATGCAAAATTGACTGTAGAACTCTGCACAATAGAATAAGAAGGACTGGGTACTGGCAGCTTTTGATTTATGGGCATGCAGGGAAAGTATCTATCTATCCGCCTACTCACCTCCTCGCCTGCCTCCCTACCTACCTGCCTACCTACCAACCAGGGTTCTCATTAGAGGCGGCAAGGCGGCGCAAACAACTGCCTACTTTGCTAGATGCGCCGCCTACTTTTTGAATACTTCTGTGTTTTTATATTATAGCTATTGCGTTGCTTGCCTAACTGCGCCGCCTACTTTTTCTGCACAACCGTCTACTTTCCAAACTATTGAGAACCCTGCCAACATGACCAGAGTTTTACTGTATGCAGCCACTTTCATACAGGATCATTTGGAATAAATTGAGTTTCTGTCTCATCTGTATAACAGATGCACCCATTAAAGACTGTTGGGCCGAATCACAGCCTCTCGTTCATGCACGTACTTGCTCAACCAGTTCATTTGCAGAACACAAGCCGGTTTGCGCAGCTGGGTTACTGAGTCCAAAACAAAGAATCTGACGGCAATGTTTACAGTGGTTAAACCGCACTGCGTGAAGCAGATGCATGCCAAACAAAGCATTCCTGCATAAAACCTGTCATCTTTTGACTTCAAACCTTCGCTTCTGGCCATGAGAGAACAGGTACATGTATATCGCAGCTTATAAGAGAATATTTACGTGAATTAGATCGTTGAAAGTTTCAGCCCTGGATTGTTTTGATTTTGTAGAGTCGGCCATGTTTGTTTCTACTCCGCTGACCATGATTTGATCCGGCCCAACAGTCTATAAGCATAAAGAACTTGTTTTAACAGATAACAGATTCATGCCACCAAAGGAAGCATAACTCAAAAAATTTCATAGTCATCGAAGCAGCCAGAAACAGTGTGTCAAGGTGACTACATCCACCAGATATATATTGAAGCATGTTTGCTCAATCAAAAACTTGTTGGTATCACGGACAGCACAATAAAAAGGAAAATTTTATGTTTTTCAGGTTTCTACTGATTGAACTTACAGTACTGTTTTGACACGGTAAACAGATCTTAATAGTGAAATTTTGCAGTAATGTTCCTTGAAGCGTAGCAAACTTGATTTTCGGCACATGCAAACATGAAATTCATAGCCAGCAATGGCAAATACTCGCCAAGAGTCTCTCGAAACTTGAAAATGCTACATTTGTTATAAAATAGTTACAGATCACCTTTAAAACTGAGTCAAATTGAGTTTTGACATCTGCATAACAGATACCATTTACTGACTGGATAAGCAATTCCCAAATTCATTTTCATTTATATATAGCACATGTACACTAAATTAGTATTCTTATCAACAAAAGTGCAATTTCTACTGTTTTGCGTGCGCTCTGCGATATTTTCAACGTTCCTACTGGACCGTGCCCTATTAAAAAAAGGCACTCCACGCTCATCTTCAAGGGGATACCGTCCCACCCTCTCCCCTCAACCCTGATATGTTGATGGTCTATGGGAATCTTTGCCTTCCCTAGCAACTCATGCTGTTAAGTGGATGGACAAACAAGTTCACTGGAAATATATAGTCAATAGTTTGATCATTGACAAGTCATGTATTGAGCTAAAGAGTGATGGGGAAGATACCCACTGACCAATGAAACGTAGGCTGATAGCGCAAAGGCTAATTCATCACTACCAGCTAAGGCCACCTAAACTTGACCTAAACTGTTGTTTTGCGTAGGCGCCCTCATGTCAAAAAAATATCCGCATTGTGCAATTTTTGGACATGATTTCAGCATGATCATCTTTCCCCCCCCCCAAAAAAAAAAAAAAAAAAATTGCTAGTATTTGTAAGTTGTGATATTGTTGTTCCCTCCTTCATGCATTCGGTTCGCTCCTTCTTACAGTAGAAGCCTGCCGTCATCTCAAATAGCAGTGAATTTGAATGTCATCGGAGTGTTTATATACTAAAGCTATAAAAGAGGTAGTAGCGTAACAATTTTATTTGGCAATCAAAGACGTTTGTTATGAATATATGATAAGACGCTGTACTGGAAGGAAGGTGGGAAGTGAGACTTCTTCCAATTCATGCAATTTTTTACATGCAAAAATACGGAAGAATAATACCGTACGCCTGCTAATTTTTGGTGGTCAAAAAGTCTTCCCCGTCAGATGTAGGCACGTCTCCGCAAAACATCAAATCAGTTTTATGTGGCCTAAACTAGGCAGCAAGTAGGAAGAGTAAATGTTACGGCAGTTAACAAGTTCGCACAGTATGCCAAGGTCTATGCTCAGCTACAAGTGAATAAGCAATGGAACAGAACAAGAAACAGAAGTACCGGTATAATTTACAGACTGTATCTCCAAATTAATGTCAGGTGCAAGTTTAATGAACACTCTTTCTTTATGAAGCACCTCGAGATTTCATTTCAAGTTTGCTCTTACATTCCTGCAGTGACCTGATACTAGTGTGCCTGAATAATAGGCCTATTTACACTCCTCTTTCCACTTTCTGTTTTGTATATTCCACCGCTTAAACGCTTGACATCAGAACTCACAGCGTGCTTCCTTATCACCCTACCAATAGTTCTATCAACCATGGTGATTTGATAGAAAAACAATAGCCAAAGTCACACTGAGAGGTGTAGCAAGCAACAAGTGATTTTTGTGGTCAGTGACCTGTTCAACCAGTGAATGTTAGTCCAAACAGGGCTGTTCTCACGCCCGTATTTACCAATCAGGGTGACCAAGCAAATGCAGTGGAAAGGTATTTGCTCATGCGATTCTCAATTTGAAATTTGTCCTAGTTTTCAACGAATGAACTCTTCTATAGAAATAAATACAACACAGCTACCATAGTTACAACTCGATTTTGGCCAGTCATACCGTTGTTTACTGCCTCTTAAAATTTTGCACGTCTAATGGGTCACACTGACGCGAGACGAATGGCAAGTGATGTGTGAATTTGGTTTTGATTGTTGTTTGGACAAGCGATCAGGCTCTAATCTAGCCAAAAAGAGCGTCCGGTATTCGGACGCTGCCCCTCTCAAACTTAGCTTCAAAAGTGCCCTTTTACTTAAAAATCTATTTAATTCTCCAATTTTCCAAGTAATTTAATGGAATCAACTGCCCTTTTTGTTGAAAAACCGGACGCTGCCCTTTAATTCTAGATTAGACCCTGGCGATTTCAGACAAGCGACGTGCGAAATTTTGCAGTTAAATTCTGCACGTCTTGCTGGGCTGCACTGACGGCTCATGAGTATTTGGCACATCGCTTGTCACTCGTCTCAGTGAGACTTCGGCTAATAATGTGATATTTCAGGATCATTCGACAGGTCAAGGGCAAACGCTGCTTCATCCGTGCTGCAGAATTTCCTGCATTTTTGACATGATTATGCAGATATTTGCATTCACCTATCAATCTACATTACATCGCCTGATGAGTGCACTCCATGTGCATTAGTGTTAGGGAGATCAACCACAACTCTCCAGCAAAAAAACACACTCACACTAACGAAAACGTGATGAAAACGAGCGCTCTTTATTGATTATTCCCAAACGAAGAAGGCTTAAAATTAGATTACATTATAGGCTAGTTAAGTGTTTCTAGTAACTAGGTCTTATGGATGGAGTTTTTTTATGTTCTGTGTTGTAAAACATAAGACACTATAGGCCTAGGCCTATAAATAAATACCCTAGCTACCTACGCATGCGTAACAGGAATATACTCCCAAAATAAACACTCACAATTGGGGCCCCGGATGTCTTTAACTCACCCAGAAAAACAATGATCTTACCATTTCTTAGTGCCAATTGATCCTTGAAGTATTCAGCAG
>JAOBRC010409902.1:0-12316 GCA_027575255.1 Scolionema suvaense
AAGAACAATGCTAGTCATGTTTCAGTGCTGCTTCGAGGCAACCCTACGGCATCCTTTGAAGTTAGTCACAAACAGGTGCCCAAGCTGGAAGTCACATTTGAGGTGGCCGCACTACAAGAGCTTATTCCAAATTGCCGTCATTGTTCCATGAACAAAGACACTAACGCTAGTCATGTTTTAGTCATGTTTTCAGATGCAGTGTCGCCAGTACCTAGGACGAGAGTCAGGTCCGAGTTATTAAGAGAGAACGAATGACTATGACTGATAGGGAAATCTGAGGGAAACATCAGCTTGCTACTCTCTGGATCCGCCCATGTCATATATACACAGTACCATATTGCAGTAGTATGCCTGTCCCACTCAAAATCAATTACGTAACCGTCTACCAGATCAATCAATATAATTTCACACTTAAGCATACCTCCTACACAGCTGACTCATAAGAGTAGCTAACCAACAACAATTACAAAGCACACCTGCAATATTGGCCTAGCAAGCACAATCCTTCACAAGACTTTCCTCCATATATTTGAAATCTTTATTTTTTCTTCTTTTTTGTTCATCAAATATTTCTATTTTTCTTATGAAATATATGTGGCTTCTTTGAAGACTCTTTTTTGATAATCTTTTTCCCTAGCCACAATTTTTAGATTTTCTAGCTACATCACTTTTTGTTGGAAATTCCCATTGCCAAGCGTTTTTCACCAAATTATAAGTTTTTGTATTGGTTCCCCCCAAAAAAAACGCATCCCCGGTCTGCAAATTTCAAATGCATGTAATTTTTCAGACCGGACCACCTCTGGGACAAGATTTGGAGCTTCTCCCTAATTTACGGGCAAGAACAAGTGGTCTAAATTTCAAGGTCATAAATACAGGTGGAAAGAGGTTTCCGAGGAGTGAGGGGGAGGGGGGGGGTTGTAACCAAAAGGCTGGCCTCCTCTATTAAACATCCACTAAAGCCACGAGTGCATAGCCATGCAATTTTTTTCACCCCAAAAAAGATTGCATTGTCTCAACTATTATGGAGACTTGGGCCTACACTAACCTTTCTTACCCAAAATTTTCCAATGGCAGTGCTAATCAGATTGCATCTGGGCCATCCATATGCGATACTACTAACTTACAGAAACAATTTTCTCTTTGTCCTTGCCCATTTATTCAAAAAACAGCATAATTGATGATACCAGAAGTAGAAGGTAGATGTAGATAACCACAGATTTTTTTTCAGTAGATAGTACATACCTTTTCATGTTCGAGTAGAGGTAAAGCGTCTAACAGAAGAATTCGTCGAAACCTATGCAGGATAACCAAAATAAATACACTCCGGAACTACACGAATAGTAACATGCACACTAAGAACGATAAAAAGAGATACTCCATAAAAAAAAGTTCATAATTCTCTTTCTCAAATCTTCGAATCAACAGTTCCGCAAAAGTACACAATGAATGGTGAAAAGAATGTTGTTATTAGAGACGTCAGTAACACAGCTCATATTTTGAACATACTGCAAGACCACCTGCAGCTAATAGATATCATTCTATCAAACAGATTTTCCAAAGGACAACACAACGTTGAAAAGTTCAAAATCGTGAAGTTATCAGATAATAGGAGCCTAGTAAACATTTTTCATTCTTTCAAAATGTCAAACATAAATGAATTGCATTATTTGTCAATAAGACTAACTGAAAATTTCTATTGCGTAATTACAATTCCCGCATGCCAATCTGAAAAGCAAAGCAAAAAAATCCCAATGCAGTAAGATAATGCTTTACAGTGAGAGGGGGAACTTGATCAACTAAGTGATCGACGATGTAAAATAATACTAGACAATGATGCCTAAATAACAAATCAGCATCAAGAAACTTGTGAAATTACACAATGGAGCTCAGACTCTCATCAGTGTGCTGTTGAATCTTGCTTTTGTGACATGGAACTCACACCCCACACTTCATAAGTCTGGTACCCATACCAGGATTTCCCGTCTTATGAGTATCCTGTACCCAGATTTTACAGCATGCATGGGCAGCACAAGTGGTAGAGGCCTACTACCACCAGTTGCAATGCAGGGATTAGTGTGCAAGAGACACTAGCTAGAATAAACAGTATGTATAGTGACCCCAGTTGATAGAGTCATTGTAACCTGCAGTTATTATCAAGTGACAAAATTTTTGGACTGTTCCAAGCTGTCCCGCATACAAGGACGAGAGAGGCTCAGCAGGAATATCAATGCAGATATCCTTCAAAACTGGTTCATTGTTGGAAACGACAAATCGCTTGAATAGTACAATCAAATATTGACCACAAGACATATGCATGGTCGATATTCTGAAGGCTCATTAGAACAACAAGATTTTCCCACTATTACATGCCTAGGATGAAGAAAAAGATTGATTTGCAAATGGAGTGAATGGCTCAGGTTCTCTTGAAGTGAATTGCTCAGGTCTCCTTGAAGAATGTTTTTCAGAACAGTCGCTGCAAGCAATGGCGCACTGCTGGTTAAATTTAATAACATCAGAAGCAATACCAGAAAGAGCACAAAGTTCCTTAAGTGGTCATCCAACACCTACGGGCGTCGTCCTCTATAAATATGAGTTACACATGGATCTGCCAGTTGCATTCTTTCAACTAATATCAGTAAGAGCTTAATTGCCAGGGGGTTCAGGTAGGCGCAACAGGGTACCTTTCACTGACGCTGAGAACTAAATATCAAAATAGAATTTTCATAAATTCAATTCCTGTTCACCCTAAGAGCCCAAAAGACATAAGTTCATAGTGCACCACTTGTCGAACTTGAGAAGCCAAAATCCAGAACCTTTTTCAAAGAACAGACAATGGTGCGACGACTGGTACTTATTTTATCGCTCTGGTTCTAGTGGTCTACATGCTATAGCCTGTTAGCTCAGCCAGGCATTGTGTTCACCCTACGACTCCGCGATGTTTGTAAAATGATCTCCTACAACAAATCATTACAAATAAACAAAACTGCAATACACATACTTTTTGGGAGTAATGCCAGACTTTAACAGTGTAGTTAGTAGAGAGCCTGCCTCATCAAATCTTTTGCTCTTGTACAGCCGGTGAAATTCGTAATATTTTGCTGAAAAAAAGTTGAAGGAATGGTTGATTCCAAATCTTGTACCCATAATCTTATAAAGGTTGATCATTTCCGAAAAAATAAATCGCTGAGTAACTTCAATCTATTCTACATGATTGAGATTCCAAAAAAACTTTCATCTGAAAAAAAAAGGTCATTTCTAAATTAGATGAGTTTAACTCTCCACAGATCACATGAACTCCCTGATTAGCACCGCTCTAATCCTTGTCCAGTATCCAGGGCACAGATTCATACTTCACCCGCAAAAGGTGAAAAACAACAAGTTAGCAGAATCTGTCTCTGACTGGTGTTGCACGTAGTTGCATATCTCAATGTGTTTTCGCGTAAAAAGCATATGGCTTGCCCCGTGCTGAAGAATAATTTCCAATCAAATTTCAGTCCAGCTCTGTAAAAAGTGTTCAACATATCCAACATCATTATCGGATGCTAAAATGTGGATTGTGCAAAGCTAGTCTGCTTTTCACATGTAAAATCGGGAGTGACTGAATCGCAAAGCGACTTTCAGATACCAAGAAACTTATTCTATTGGCGATTTTTGATCTGCATTGTATTCTATTTTGAGGAGAAAATATTCTGCACTCTAAGAGAATGTGCATTTTAAGACAATGTTATGATCTCAGGCTGTTTAGTAAGCTTCACCATGGAAAATGAAGAACAAATGACATAAATCCTGCCAAAAAAAGAAAATGAATTGTCTGGCCAAAAAATGACGAAAAATGACAAACGGTCTCCCTATAACGACAAAAAAAATAGCACAGACATGTAATATACCCATGTTGAAAATCTCGAAGTATGTAGTAAATTAACATAATCTCATATCCACATGAATTCACTGCAACATGTGGAAAGCAGTTTTCTTTTTGCCCCAATTTTCGACCTTTCTTTTGCTGACTTCTCCTTTCAGCAACACTATCGAGCTTCCCTTTGGCGACTTCTAACAGTTCCCTAGTAACCTTAACAGAAACCATGTCATTGGCATCAATAGCACTTTCTATTTGCTTTCGTGCATTATGAACACATTCTACTGGCAACATCGTCTTCTCTACCAAAATTCTCATCATCTCTCTGTAGTTTGTCCTCCTTTTTCTCCTATGCCTACCTCTTCAGTGTTGTTCGATTGGTTTCTTCTGCTTTTTGTCTGCTTCCTTTCGTACATGGTGTTCTTCCTGAATAAGTTGTTTCTACTCAGCTACTTTCTGCTTGTGATCTTATGTTTTGAATGCCTCTCCCAGAGAGCACTTATGAAATCTGTGGTAGAAACAGTAATAAGAGCTGATAATAAACCGCCAATAACATGGGGAGCAAGAGAGAGCCCTGAAGGCTATTAATGGCTTTTTGAAAGCATTATGCACAGTGTGCAGAGAGCAGCTTGCAAATTCAATTAGTCCCTTGAATCCTCTTTTTTTCTAAATTGCCGCCAAGATTTCTCCAAACAGCTTTTTCAATGTTAGGACCATCAGCAGAGATGTTAAACAAGCGATGCCAAGGTAGATCATACTTTCCTCCATTGTGTAGGCTCATTAGCATACTCGTAATAATTACAACAGTTGAAAAAACAGTGATCCGAAATATGCTGTTATCACACATTGCTTTTCTTCATCTCAGAACCTGACAAAAAAATCCATTTGCTTTTTATTCCTTTTGTGCCAGTCTCATCAAACAGAAGGGTGAGCCCTCCTTCAGATTTGTTCACAGCAACGACCAAATAATCAGGCAGCAATAGACTCATTCCATCCTATACATACAATGCTTTTTCTCTACTCATCGTGAAATGCTTACTGCTTTCACTGTCAGGAAACATGGTCTGAAATAGCCTCGGTACGTTATCAGAGCTAAACAATGCCTCATTCTGCCACTTAAAGGGCCTAAATGGCCTCTGCAGAGGCAACTTTGTCATTCAAAGTAGGGTCTAGCATTATCACATTAGGTCTTGAAATAATTGAAGGGAGCTGGAGAGTGGACGATCCTTTTGCAGAGACCCGAAGAGTGGATGCACCATACAAATTGAGTCAATGACTAAAATCCTTGCGAAGCATATTTCAGATCACAATTGCACAGCATACAATGGGCATGATATTGCTCTTTTTGGCCCATAAACTGATCATCATGCTACTACCATCAACCTTCTCAAGCCAGGAGTCAGACCACTGAACCATTGCACTCTGATATATCAGAACTAGAGCAGAGCTATTCAAAATAATTTGTTGAGTAAACAGTAAACATAACTCAGTATATGCTATATTCATGTCACTGCAAACGTCAATGCTGTTGAACAAAAAAAGCTCCACAAAGTAACACAAAAAATTGATTATAGCAAAGTGCCTGCCAACACGACATATACATGTCACTAATTTTGAGCGCTCACATATAATAAACTCACATGTGACGTGAATGAGCTAGAGTACAATTAGAAAAACATAACTTGGAACCTATAATGATGGACCATAAAAGTGTTCCAAATTATCCCAATCAAGGATAGAATAGAACCCAGCAAGCAACTGACAATAAATAACCAACCATTCTCTCTGTAAAAAAGTTATTCACAGACTGCTAGTACAAGTGCATCAAGTAATAAAGAAGATAGTTTTTCTGAGAACAACTCTGGCGATGATACAGACAAAATGCACTCCCGTAATAATGATAGCACTAAACAGAACATTAATTCTAACAAAGCTATTCTATAAAAGCTATTGTCCCAGTAGGACCAGCAAGTAAGCTTTGGAAACAACAAAAAGCAAGACATCAGGTGGCAAAAAAATGACAAAAAATGGAAAATATTGCGGCAAAAAATATGAAAAGAATGACATTTCCATAAAAAATGAATAAAAATGAAAAAAATGAAAAAAAAAAACAAAAAAGAAGACACACTAGACAGCCTGTGATCTCTAGTTATTCTGATGCTGAATATGGGGAGTATGGCACACATGGGGCAACAAATGATTCTGAAATGGAACACTATCTCCATTTGAAGATAATGACAACTCAACTGACATAGTAACTTAGGAGATCATTACTAGCTGTTAATTATCAGTCTGACAAAAAATATGAAGAAAACAGACTTGAAAGAAGGAAAATTAGAGTTGCTCAAAAAATGCGTTGGTCCATTTGATCGTTGGTCAAACATTTTGTCCAGTCAAAAGTCAAAGTTCGACGGTCATGGATCGTTGAACGGCTGGTATATTGGGTGACAATATCCTTGGTCACGAAGTGAGACCAAATTGTGCCCAAGAACATTTGGTTCAAAAGATATCAAAAGCAGGCATTTGGTTTGCCGCAAATTTTCAAAATCAAAAAATGTTGTAGATTCGTTCTCTGCCCATCGCTTCATTATCACTCAGTGCTAGGTTTTACTGAGCCCCTACCCGTCTTAACATTTAGGGACTTCGCGCTTACCAGCTGCAGACGGTGGGATTCAAACCCTCTACATTGTGTGCACAAGGTGACCGCGCTTCTACTGAGCCATTCCAGTGCCCTAAAGGTTAGAGTGGATATTGGCTGGTCATTTCTCTGAGTGTAGCTACTCTGTGGTAGCCATGGGTGAATGGCGTCCTCGATACTGTGTCGTGGCTCCTTATCCATTCCGTTGAATCGCGGCAGTGGTCGACTTCGTCAACTGAATTCAAAAAATGTTTTTCTGCAGGGTAAAATCCCTCTCCTTCATGTAGAATAAATAGTGCTAACATATTGTTTTCGCTCAGTATGGCCAGGGCGAATCCCCTTTAAAAAGTGACTGGGGTAGACCCCGCAGGAAAAGATGGCGAGCGCAGAGTGATGCAGATAGGGTTAGTAGGGACTATACACAAGGTCAGGACGATGAAGGCAACTACTCAACTCAGTGTCAAACAAACATCAACCTCACTGTGTGCACATTTCTGAAAGTAGTAGATAACGAGACCTTCCATAACTTTTACCGATCTTCAACAACTATTAAACCTGATAAAACAAATAAATTCAAACGTTTTGAAGAAATAATTGAAACAAAATGGAATTTGGAATTTGTTTCTTTGATTACAATTAAATGCTTCAAGCAGTTGGTAGATGGAGCTTGGAATATTCACACTGGCTGCTCGTATGGATACAGTTTATAGAATTATTCTTATCCATCATGTTTTAGGAGTTAAAGGAACTATACCTCAAAAACTTTTATAGTCATTTTGCAAAGATAAATACCTACTAAACCAGGTTGTGACATTGGCAAAGCACCAGCATTAAATATTCCAGACTTCTGAGACTTGAACATTTATTTCTTGCGTACAGAGTCTACCCTGCTTCCATTTTTGTGAACATTGGATCGATGCAAAACATAAGCCATTACTACATTGTGTCATAGTCCTTCTTGATTTTGATGATTTCCTGTCAAGGGGATTACAACCATCATCATATATGACTATGACCTCAAGAAAGGGGGCTTTATTGGCATGCACATGCACAAAACTCTCAAGAGATTCACGCCACAGTCGTTGTCATTGAGACCTTTGCCTAAAATTCCTATTGACACATCTACTACAACTGACTAGGATCCAATAAAAACCACAAAGTAACTAATTGCAAGGTATCAATATGCTGCACTCACAACCTACATGTATACGAACAAAGAAATGGTCCTTGATATAAACAACATACCATTGATCGTCACACTCAGATATTCCAATACTGAGCATTGCCGCACTCATCACCAATAAAACACACAGTGGCATAATAACTATCAGTGACAATAAGTATATGCCATACATACCTAAAAATGTCAGCTTCTTATTAAGAAGCATTGAAGAACCCAACCCATCGATTAGCTCTGGCTGAACGAATTTTCTCGTGAGAGCATAATCATTCAGAAAGCTGCAATCAAAACAAACCCACCAAGCAGATGAAGCAATGGTAGTTAATGAATTTCAGGCAATGCTAAAAAAAAACTGCGCATTTAGAAGATATGGGCAAACCGTTCTATTACCAGGATAAGATGTCCAACGGATTTTCATAGACTAGCCTCTTCTCATGTGTATAAAGCGATTATTTTCAACTACCTCCTGAATTTCTACATGTTCATATAAGTGTACTTTAAGCTGTTATGATAATGAAGAGCCAGCACCATTATTAACACATCATGCAGACAAACACCGAAAATGATGATATTGGATATCACAAGAATCAATCTATATTGGTGCTTGATTCATTAAAGAAGTTAAAATGTGACAATTAAACAAAAACGTAAGCAACGTCTGAACTTCAGTTCTCATGCTCTCTACTGAAACGCAAACAGTACACAAAGATTGAATTGGAATCTTTGGACGTCTAGTTCTTGAAACGAAATTTTCATCAAAATGCAGTTCGCGGCTCTATGTAAATTGAACATAAAAGATTACTTCAACTTGAAAATCTAAAGAGTTATTGAGAGTTATTGTTTTCATTAATTTTAGTAAGGGTGGAAACACAAAAATAAATCAGCATTTGTTCGCGGGAATTTTTCGCATTCTGAATTTTTGCCATTTGAAAGCAGTTATGAAGCAATCTTCCAAATTCATTTTGAGGTTCAAAGACTTCAATATTAAAAAATGGAGCAATTATTGACTTTTAGGAAAAAAAAACCTACATCGTTTTGGACCTAATCAGTAACTAATAAAGAAAACACAAAAGTCTAGAAGCTTACATAGCCTCAGAAATAAACAGTGACAACTATATTGTTTACAAAGTTTGAGTTCTGCACCAGAAGTACGAGAAATAATTAAACTACAAATATGGAAGCATTGTCTCATTGCAAAGTTGGAAAATAAGAGCATCCTATCCATTCTACCACCAAAAGGAGTCCAATTTGTAAAGACTGAGGCATTAGAATAACAGGAATCACAATAATAAAGTCGGAAATCCAACACATATCGGAAAAGTTACATGTCAGAAAACTAGCAGACTGCGAGAGCTTTCCATGCAGGTGAGTCTAGTGAACTACAAGTGACTGGTTTTGTATACGAGGGATTGTACTCGAGAAAACTAAGACAGACCCACACACTCGACATATGGATGAGATAGTGACCAACTCCAATGTAAGGGTAGTAAAGCAAATATTCCTGTGTGTAATAAAATAAAAGGCATAGCTAGAATCTGCTTAGGTTCGTGATTGACAGCTGCATAGAAAAGTGAGACCATGCAGCATGTGATAACAAAAGAATAGTTGCTGTTGAATGCAGTTCTGCATTAGAGCTAACAAGTGGATTTCTCAAACTTTGATTCTGTTGTATATTTATCTCAGAATAGGTGGCAAGCATTTGAAAGTTCCACATGGTAGACACAACCTGTATGCCACCTGTTATGAAGCAATAAACAAGAGAGGAAAAAAACTGATATTTTTGATATTCTGTGAGCTCTAAGTCCCCTACAGTTAAGTTTTTCTGCACAAATGGGACATCGATTGAAAGGTCATGGCAAGGCCTACAAAACGGCGTTGGCGATTTCTCCATTTTTGGCTTGATCAAAAGTTATTGGTGATTTAAGTTGAAATTTTAAAAATGTTCCAAATACTGTAAGGAATTTCTGAAATGCAAGCCTATAACTCAAGAACGGATAAAAATCTGGAATATTGCCGACACAGTTTTGAACCTACATCTTTCCCGGTTCTTCTGAAATTAGTTCTGTGGAAAAATATTGGTCCTAGGGGGACTTAGAGCTCTGCAAAGAATTATGAACAGTTTTCCAATTATTCCCTTTGCTTACGAGGAGCAGGTGGCCATATTAATCTGAAATTATAGGATATCAATCAGTTGCATTGTGCTGATGTATCAGACTCTATACAACATCATAGAGACTTGTCAGCAGCAAATGACAAGCTCAAGAAGAAAACACACTCCGAGGGTTGACTGTGCCCTTAAATTGCTGATTAGTACACAAGACCACCATTTCATAGCCCGGAACATTTTGTAATCAAAGAACAATTTTCTGGGTCAAGCAAGGCTTCAGATTTACTTGAGTGACAACAGAATAACGATCATGCTACGTAAATGACAAATTATCTAACGTAATCCTTCATTGTTTTAAACCCAGTAAGACTGCAACTAAAGTAACTTTCTTTGGAATGTGCACACAGAAGCAATAAAAAGACACTAGGCACTTCTGTCAATCTCATCCGTAATGGTTTGTCCTTAATAGCTTAGAAATGGGAATGAGTCTTTTAGAGCAAAACGACAATGACTAGTCCTGACAAATACCCACAAATGTTCATCAAAATTGAAGCATGCACAGCCACCAAAAGAGTTTTGATGAGACTACAAACATATTGGTGCAAAATTCTATCATACTTACAGCTCAGTCAGAAATGAAGCAAATGCTTGATCCTGAAGTAAGAAAATTGTACAGTATTAAGAAGGAATAGCAACAGAACCACCTTGACTGTCACATGAGAAATGCATTTTAACAAAGAAAGTCTGAGCATAAATCAATTTAAATGCATGAGCAAAGAAATCAAGAAGCACAGAAAATAATGCAGACCTATATTATTCAATAAAAAATAATCCTATCAAACATGAATATGATCTCAACCATGGAGAAAAGTACTGGACTTCACTAACATCACACTTATTTCATATTGACAGATATTTGAGATCTATTAAAAGAGTAAATTGGTACACAAAGCAGCTGCCCTAAAGATGCTACAATACCAAACTCCACTAAAATAGTCAATTCTTCAGGCCTAGGAGTAGGCACTCCTACGAGACTATCACAGACTCATCCTCGCTCCTTTGCTGGAACGTAACAGGGTCACAATACCTGCTCTGAATAACAGTGCCCATAGAATAAGCAAAGCCAGTCTAACACCCTCCTAAAAGCACTTCAGAACTTCATCAGTTCAGGGCCTGCATCAGGCTTTCGGTGCTAAGCTGAATGTCAGATCACAATTGGAATTGAATTTTCTTATGGGGTGAGCTGGCAGATTGCCGCTCTGGGAAACTGGAACCACATGCTGGCCTGACTGGCCAGTTCCTGTGCTCGGTATAAGCACCTGATGATAGTTGCACATTTCTTTGATCCACCCTCATCCGAAAAATCAGGAGCGTGAAGTTCATTGAACTTACTCATATGTAATACATCAGGGAAGAGATAAAAGATATAATTCCCTATGTGATGTCTTGCATTAATGCACTTGCTTATAAACTATTTATATGGAGGTCCCCAACAATAGAGGTCTGATGAATATAACAGGGATAGTTGATAGATCGCCCTTTTCCCCTATGCTGTTAACAGACCAAAGCTCCAGTAGATAGAAGGATGGAGGGATCTGGTTCCAGGTAAGGCTCTGGGAGCTAAGAAAGCCAACTCATCTATGTGGATAGTCACTCTGTGGCTGAAGTCGCCAATCGGTAGTCAACAAACAACATTTACGAAATCTCAATTACCATTCACAGAACGGACTTGCATACGAGTTGCACAGCTTGCTAAAAGTTTTTCACCTTGTGAGGAATGATAGCTAAGGTTTTGACCAGTGTGTATTAAAATGGCTTCTTCATCATCAAAAGCCTGATAAAACCAAGTCTCGGCTTGAATGCCTTTTAGCATAGCGGTTATTGTGGGAGATTGTAGGTGAATTTCGCATGTAACCAATCATCACAGTTATTATGTTACGCTCAGATACGTACCTTTGTTCAGCCTTTGAATATTTTACTGGACTTCTGGTACTCACTAGTGGCAGAACCTTGTTTTTAATTCAATTGAGCCTTCTTTCCATGCCCTTCAGAAAACCTTCTGGCAAGCAGTTCAAAGGCTTCATTAGAACTTAAACTACGTGGCAGATTTTCTGTGCGAGATCATTCCTCGATGAGTTAAGTCGCAGAGTTTGTAGCATCTTAAACAACTGTGTATAGGATAAAGGAGAGAATAACTTTCGTGAATGCACTTTAACTGTCAGCTGCATGCATTTCAGTTTGACCTTTCAGTTGCTTCGGTGTGGAGTGTACAGGATCTGTGAATTTGCTGCTTCTTGGAGCCTTAGAGCTTGTCTTCTGAGATGAAAGTCGCTTCAATCACTAACTGAGCCATAACACCGTTCAATTATTGTGTGCAGACCAGTTAATGCAAGCTTCTGGTGATCATAACACCGTTCAATTATTGTGTGCAGATCAGTTAATGCAAGCTTCTGGTGATCATAACACCGTTCAATTATTGTGTGCAGACCAGTTAATGCAAGCTTCTGGTGATCATAACACCGTTCAATTATTGTG